>CAWUFW010016847.1:0-290127 GCA_963921515.1 Calotriton arnoldi
AGGAGGAAGCTGGGAATGTGCGCCAGCAGCTCATCGCCCGCTACTTCACTTGACGGTGAGTGTCCATGTACGACGGATGATGTGTCTGTATCTATGCAGGTGTGTGTGTGCTGTGTCAGGGTGGCCGTATGTTCACTGCGTGCAGTGTGTCAACGCTCCATGGCCAGGGTAGTATGCCACTGTTGGTGACTGTGGCATTGTGCCCTATTGCTCTGTGCGATGTGTGTACATTGCTTGTAGTTGTTGACATGTACTGTGTGATGGGTGTGTGACACACTCATTGAATGTGCTCCTGTTCTGTCTCCCACCCCTAGGTCCCTACAGGCCCTCCGGATTCCATTTCCATGCCATGCATCAGGTGCCTTTCCGCCCAAGGTGGCCGTTGTATTCCGTACAATAAAGACACAGGGCACAAACAGCAGTTAGTGAAAAAGGTGCATTTATTACAAACTGTGACATGTGATTGTGTGTAAGGTGATGACAAAAGTGGTGCGTGCAGTGACAATGAGCTGTCGGTCATGGCTGCGTGATGATCAGGGTGTACCCACTGGTTCTATGTCCATAGTCCAACACACACATGCCATCCAGATGGCTGTGTGGAGTGGGATCGTAGAGCAAGTCAATGCAGTGGCTGGTCAAGGAAGGCTGGCGGAAGGCTGGCTGGCTGCCTCACTTGCGACTGGAGCGTGCGAAGTCCTCCCGGGAGATCTGTTTCCTCTTCGGACGGCCCCTTCCACGTTTGGGAGGGGGTGTGTGGTGGCGACCTGCTGGTGGTGGGTGAGGTGTGCTCACTGGCTGTGGACGCAGGGGAAGTGGACACTGCTGCCCGAGCCTGCGCCCTAGCAGGTGGTGGCGGAGGTGGTGTTGCTGGCCTTGCCTGTGACCCCACCGCCACCACCAGCTGGCCCATGAGGTCCACGAGTTGGTCCATACGGGACACGAATTGGCCCATATGGGCGTCCATGGACCTCAGCACCCCCAGCACCTCCCGCGTGTCAGTAGCAGACCTGGCCCATTGTCCTTGGGCCTCTTCATAGGCCCCAAGGACTCTGGCCATTTGAGGCAGGGCATGGCTCCCAGGGGAGGCTGGCGTTTCCCTGACCCTGCTCCTCCTACCAGTCCTGCTGCCACCGGCCTGCCCACTAGCCACATTGCTCACCACGGTCCTCGCTGTGGCTCCCAGGGTGGATCCAGTCGGCCGGGCCACCACCTGCGCTGGGGCTGGTGCCAGCGAAGACGTGGTGGTGGTGGAGGCGGTGGTGGTCGGTGCGGCGATGGTGGCGGTTGCGGCAGTGGTAGTGGCCGCAATGACCGTGGGTGTGGCCGCAACGACAGTGGCAGCAGGGGACTGGGACTGTTCAGCATCCCTGGATGATGGGTTGGTGGGTAGGAGGGGTCCTGGGGAGCGGCTGGGCCCTGCCACGCCAGATGGGCCAGCTTGGTGGTCCGTGTCCGAAGAGGTGGACAGATCCTCCAGATCCGTGTGTCCTCGTTGGGGGCTTGTAGGCTGGCTGTGCTGGCTGCTGTCTCCATCCCCAGCGTCCAGCAGTTCGTCACCTGTGGAGAGAATGAGATTTGTTATTGTGTTGCACCTGGCGAAGTATGTATTAGTCGTCTGACATTGGCAGTTCGTGCAATCTCGTACATGGGTTTCCCGGAGGCGAGTGTGTGGCTGTGGCATCTGTAGGTGTGTGTGCTAGGCAATGGGACTGTGTGCTGTGCACATGTGGCATGGGACGGATTGGCCATGCCGATGGGTGTGTTGCTTTGCCCCTACTCATTGTGACTCTGGTGTATGCGGGCTCCTGGCCCATCCTGGGTCTGGTTTGTACTTTGCTTTTGGAGTTCAAATGGAACGCTTAGGAACGCATATGGCAACATGGGGGCCATGCCCCAGATTCGCATTTGGGAGGGAATATGCTTTTGGGGTTCAAATGGAACGCTTAGGAATGCATATGGCAACATGGGGGCCATGCCCCAGATTCGCATTTGGGAGGGAATATGCTTTTGGGGTTCAAATGGAACGCTTAGGAACGCATATGGCAACATGGGGGCCATGCCCCAGATTCGCATTTGGGAGGGTATATGCTTTTGGGGTACATGCTGTGAGCCATGGGTGCCGAACGTGACATGTGTTGTGGCAGCATGACAGTGCATGGTCTGAGGTGTGTGCATGCCTGACATGCCCTGCATATTTGCTGTCTGTTGTGGTTACTGGACATGGCATTGGACGCATCGTTATGAGTGAGTGATAGTTGTGTGCCAGCCAACGTATTGCAGTTGTCCCATCTCCTTGGTGTGCGTGCTGCCCTGTGCCATGTGCATCACTGCAGTGCTCGGGGGGGTGTGGCCCATGTTGTGTGTTGTTGCTCACAGTGTGTCGTGCGCTTAATTGACTTCTGGCACATGGTTGGTCATGGGCATGTGTCTTAGCGTGACTGCTGTATGTGTGGCAGCTGTGCGGATGACATGCCTTTCATGAGACTGGGGCTGACGGATGGGATGGATGGTATGTTGTATGTGCATGGTGTGTCTGTGTGTTTGATGGGTTCAGTGGTGTTCGTGTGCATTTATGTTGTTCCGCTCTGTTGCGTCTAGTGTTGTTTGTCTTACATAGGCGTAGTTGTGGGGTGTGTGGTTGACAGGCAGTAGGGGCTACATGGACAGGACTTCAATGGTGTTTCGGTTGTGTGTGATGAGTTGCACAGTGGCTGCCGTGTGGGACTATATTCAGTGTGGCTTGTGCATGCAGACATGGCTCCTTGGGTGTTGCTATGTCTGTGATGGGTCATGTGGGGTGTGAGTCTGCTGTTCATGTCCGTGTGCACATTGTTCACTTGTTCGTGACGGTGGGCGGTGCTGCGTGTTCGTGTGCTACGTGACATGTCCCATGTGTTGGTGGTGTTATGGTCCTCATGCCTCCAGTAATCCAGCCCTGTCCAGTTTCCCACCTGCAAGTTGTTCGTGCGTGCACTGTACTGGATGCCACATGGCTCTTAGCGGGGGTGCTCCATGTTGCAGGTCTGTGGGGGTGGGGGGTGTAGTGGGTCGTGGGGGTGGCTGTACACCCACTGACACCGATTGCTGTGGACCGTGATGTCTGCCTTTCGGCTGTCGTTGTGCACTGCGGTGGCTGACACGTGGGTGTGGGGTGTGGGGGATGCTCCTCCTTGCTGTGCTGTGGGACTGGGGCCTGGTGTGTGTTGTACTTGGGCTGTCCACCGTCCCACCCACTGCACTTTGTGTTCCTGCCACTTACCTGTTACTTGTCGGTTGGTGCAGCTGTGCCTGACACATGGGTGTGGGGAGTGCTCCACCTTGCTGGTCTGTGGGAGTGGGGGCCTGGTGGGTGTTGTACTTCAGCTGTCCCCCTCCGACCCACTGCACTTTGTGTTCCTGCCACTTACCTGTTACTTGTCAGTTGGTGCAGCTGTGGCGGACACATGGGTGTGGTGGGTGCTCGTTGTGGCGCTTCTGGCATATTTGGGGACCTGTTGGTGGTTACGTGGCTGGCTTAGTGTACACATGTCCCCACGCATCTTACAGTTGTTCGGTTTGGCCTGTGTGTGGTAGTGTCTGTTGCATGTGCGTGTGATGTGTTGTGTATTGTGTGCTGGACATGGGGGTGTTTGTCCCTGGGAGCTGTGGCATGGTGGTTGCGCATGTGTGTACATAGCGGTGTGCTGGTATACATTAGTTTGTACTTACCAGCCTCCACTCCCCCTGCTAATCCGGCGAGGATCTCCGGATGGATTACGACTCGCACCTTCTCCTCCCACGCTTTGAAGGTCTTAAAGAGCGCGGGATTCCCTCCGCCAGTGACGGCAGCCAGCTCTCTGTTTTTGCCCTCCTTCTTCTTGACCAGGCTCTTTACGTCATTCCAACGTTTGTTTATCTCGGTTCTGTTCCTGGGCAGGGTCCCGACTGCATTGACCTGGTCTACGATCCGGGTCCACATTCTGTTTCTGGTGGCTAGTGGTGTGTGCTGGACCATGTTCCCATAGATTTGTGGGTACACCTTGATGATCTCGTCGACCATGACCGTCAGCTCCATGGGCGTGAACTTGGGCATCCTTTGTGGTGCCATGGTGTTTGTGGTGCTGGTGCGGTGTGTGTTGTGTAATGTGCAGGGGGTTTGTGGTGCCGGTGTTTGGTGGTGGTGGTGGTGGTGGTTGTGATGTGTGCGTTTCTGTGGTGTGCTGCTGTCCTTGCTGTGTCACTGTGTCCTCTCCTCTCCTCTCTGGTTTGCAATGTAGCAAGGGGTTGTGGTCTGTGGGAGTGCTGCTTTTGTACTCACCTATGTGGGTGTGTCCTCATGGTCTGTTGTTTTCAGGTGTGTTGTGTCTGGGGTTCTGGCCTTTGTATTTTTTGTTTGTCCGGGGGGTGTTTTCGGGATGTGTACTGTGCTTGTGTATTTGTGCGTGCCTTGCTGTGTGGACTTGTTGGCCATGTTGTGTGCTATTGGTTTTGTGTGCGGATGGTTTCTGTGCAGGTACGTGGGCGCCATGGCTTCTGCCGTGTCGATTCTCATCGGCGTTGTTTGCGCTGGCGGGCGGTATATTTGTTGTTTTCCGCGCTCATGGCGGTGCGATCGTAATTTCACGTGCGGTGTGTCGGCCGTGTGGGCGGGCGGTTTTGTGTTGTCGTGCGTGTTTCCGTCCGTGGCGGGCGGTTTGACTCCGACTCGGACGATGGCGGGCGGTATTTTGTATGATTTTTCGCCGATGGCGGTTTTCAGTTTGTGTACTCATAATGGCGTGGTCGGTGTTCAGGCGGTGTGTGCGGGCGGATTTTTGCCGCTTCCATGCCTGGCGGATTTTTTTACGCCGGGTATCGTAATGTGCCCCTTAATCATTAAAAATATATAAAAAGTTATATATATCTTCAATGTTAAAATTCCAATGATAAAACTATATGTAAAGTACTAAGCTGTATGATAAAATTGCAGATTCAATTTAAACAATATGGGGACAAGGTAAAGTTCATAGTTGATAATGAAATATCCATGTATAGAGAACTCAATCATTTAGATCTTAATATGTAGGATGTATTCACTGTTTCCATGTGTGACTAAATGAGACATTATAAAGTATACTTCTCATCTTAAGCAGTTTTGTTAGTCATACATTCGATTTTTGCTCTTATTCAAAATTTGGTTCTCTAAAGTTGGATAAAAAGATTATTTACATTATCAAAACATGTTTCAAGTCCCCATGACAATTGTCCAATTAGATTTATGCATGAATAAAAAGTTCTGCATTTGCCCCTCCTCCATTTTCATTGAACTACTGGATTTTCTCTTTCATGGGGATTCTCTCTCATTTTTCAGTTCCTTAGTTTGTCCCTGTAGAGGGAGTTTTCAGATCAATTAGAAGTTCTTCAGAAGACATCATCACCAGCTTCAACGTTGCCATCATTGTAGATGTATGTGGAGCTCCGCATCCAAATTATGGCCAAAGGATTTCTCAGTTCCTATGGCTAAGATGTACCGAGATTCCATTTTCCTCAATTCCATTATTCTGTTACCGCCTCGATTTTTTTGAGGCACGATTTTTATGCCAAAGTATTTTAGATCTCGATCATTACTAGAGTGGTGTTCACAAAGATGTTTAGATATGGGATAGGAGAAGTCTTTATTTTTGATGGCTCGTTGATGCTGGAGTATTCTAAGCTTTAATTGATTGATCGTACTCCCAACGTATTGTTTTTTACAGGGGCATTCCAGTATATAGACCACATACTTGGATTCACATGTGATATGGTCAATGATATTTTCAATTTTACCATTCTGTAATTTGAATGTTGATGTGTTCTGACCATATTCACATGCCTTGCATTTTGGGCACCTCCAAAATCCTGGGGTGTTTAACCAAGTTGTTTTTCTCGGTTTGATTTCAAAGTGGCTGTGCGTAAGAATATCCCCTAAGGACGCTGTTTTACTGTAAATGATACTAGGACGTGATGGTAATTTTGTTTCTCAATGTTTCGTCCAGCATGAGGACATTCCAGTTCTTTTTTACGATCTTTTTCAGTTCTTGGTTGTCATTGTTAAAATCCACGATCAGTCGAGTTATAGCTTCCTCTTCATCTTCTCTTGTCTGGTCTTCCTGTTGTGATATCAATAGCATTTCCCTTGATTTCAAGTTGACCTTCATTCTAGCAATTTTGATTACTTCTAGTGGGTAGCCTCTTTCCAGAAAGCGAGCGCTAATCTCAGTGAGTTGTTGTTCAACATCACTCGGTTCTGAGCAATTTCTCTTTACCCGCAACATTTGTCCATAAGGTATACTCCACTTCAGATGTTGCGGATGCCCACTGTTGGCGTGGAGTATACTGTTGCAGGCAATAGGTTTCCGGTGTATTCTGCTGCAGATTTTCTTGTTCTTGATGAATACTTCCACATCTAAGAATATTACGCTATTTCTACTAGTTGTAGACGTGAAAGTTAGATTGAAGTTATTTCTATTCAGTGATTCAACGAAGGTTTCCAGATCCTGTTGTTCTCCTTCCCAAACCACGAAAAGGTCATCGATAAATCTAGCCCAAAATTTCATGTTAGATTTGCAACTGCTAGCCAATACATCTGTCTCCCAAGCTCCCATGAGTAAGTTTGCATATGTGGGGGCAAATGATGTACCCATTGCCGTCCCCTGTTTTCGTAAGAAGAGCTCCCCATTGAAAAGGAAGATGTTGTGAGTTAGACAATAAGAGAGCATTTCTGAGTGCTCTAAGAAGCTCACTGATCTTGTTTTTAAGAACTTTTGAACAGCCCTGATATCATCCGTATGTCGAATTGATGTGTATAATGAACACACATCTATTGTGGCCATAATCAATTTGTCATCCCATTGGACACCTTGGATCTTTTTAAGGAAGTCGGTGGTATATTTTAAATAAGATGGCAATGATTTTACATAGTCCATCAGGAAGATGTCAATGAAGTGTGACGTTTTCTCTAAAAGTGATCCAATCGCGCTCACGATTGGTCTTCCTGGTGGGCTGATGAGCGACTTGTGAACTTTAGGTAAGAAGCATATGGTTGCTATGATATGATGGTTCTCTTTTAAATACATATACTCCTCAAAGTCGATCAGCCCCCGGTGATTCCATTGTTGTAATTTTGAGTGGTACTCTTGTGTCCATGTTTCTATTGGATTTTTATCCAGGCGCTTATAATGGACTTCATTGTAAATTTGTCTGATTGCCTCATCCATATAGTCTTTGAGATCTTGGACAACGATATGTCCGCCCTTATCAGAGGCTTTAGCTATGATATGTGGGTCATCTCTTAGTTTGTTTCAGGGCCTTATGTTCCCCTGCTGTTAAATTCCATTTTTTCTTTTTTTGCTTTTTTGTTGATACTTGTGACCTGGGAGTTAGTAGTTTGTTAAGCTTTTGGGTGAAACCTGGAGTGTGTGTGTGTGTATATATATATATATATATATATGTGTATATATATATGTGTATATATATATGTGTGTATATATATATGTGTATATATATATGTGTGTATATATATATGTGTATATATATATATATGTGTATATATATATATATGTGTGTATATATATATGTGTGTATATATATATGTGTATATATATATATATATATATATATATATATGTATGTGTATATATATATATATATATATATATATGTGTATGTGTATATATATATATATATATATATATTCACTGAAAAAACCATAGGTTTTAGGGACAGTTATAGTTAGTTGGACATTTCACTCGTACAAAACCATAGAAATTCCCCCGTTATAGTTAGTTCAGCTAACTATAACTCGCGCCCGCAATGCACTGCTGATGACGTCACATATTACATCACTCATGACATGGTCAGTGACATCACTGATGACATCACTGATGACATCATCCAGTGACTGTGTGTTTCTGTAAAGTTTAAATATGTTTAATATATATAGGGAAAGGCGTATTGAAGAATGAGTGGGTGTATAAGTGTCTGAATGGATGATTTAGTACGTGAGTGACTGACTCTACAAGTGAGTGATTAAATGTATCTTACTGAATGCATGGGTTAGTGACTAAACTGTGTGAATGTCTGTATCCGTCTGTTTGTTGGTGTGTAAGTGGATGCATGGATTTGCGAATAGCTACATGAGTGTCTATATGGGTTATTGATTGGTTCTCTGAGTATCTGTATGGCTGCCTGAGTGTTTGTGTGGGTGGGGTGTATGTGACTCTGTACATAGATGTGTGAGTGGGTGATTCACTGGGTGCATGATTTCAAGAGTGCATCTGTGATGGACTGCTTGGGTGGGTGAGTGTGTGTATGGGTGTGTTAGTGAGTGAATGTATATCTCAGTGGTACATGTGCGAGTAACTACATATGTAAAAGGCAGTATATATGTGTGTTAGAGTATTTAAATGGCTATAAGTGAGAGTGTGTGATAGTGAGAGTGGCTGTATGGATGCGTGTGTGCTTGTATCAGTTATTGTATAAGAGCGTAAGAATGTGCTAGTATTTGTATGAGTAAGTGAGCTGGTGTGTGTATAACTGTATAGGTGAGTAAATGGGTGTGTGATTAATTTTTTGCATGACTGACTAGGTGTGTGAGTACCTCTATGGATGAGTGGCGGTGTGTGAGTGTTTATATAGGTGTATGAGTGCATATGATAGTCCTGTACTGAGTGACTGTAAGTATGAGTGACTGTACGGGTGAGTGAGTGGATGTGTGTGTAGACCTAAGAATCAGTGAGTGGGTATGTAGTTTTTGGTGTTGGAGTGTCTATGGTTTTGAGAATGGCAGTCTGTAATTTAGAGTGGGTGTATCAAAAGTTATATTAGGGTGTGAGAAGATGCATGAAATTATCACATGGATGATGTCATCAGTGATGTCATTTGAGATGTCATCATTGATGTCATCAGTGATGTCACTGACCATGTCATGAGTGATGTAATATGTGACGTCATCAGCAGTGCATTGCGGGGCGCGAGTTATAGTTAGCTGAACTAACTATAACGGGGGAATTTCTATGGTTTTGTACGAGTGAAATGCCCAACTAACTATAACTGTCCCTAAAACCTATGGTTTTTTCAGTGAATTTCAAAGGTTTTTTAAATGCTAATTTCTAACTATAACGTGTCTGAAACCTATGGTTTTTTCAGTGAATTTCAAAGGTTTTTTAAATGCTAATTTCTAACTATAACGTGCCTGAAACCTATGATTTTTTAAGTGAATTTCAAAGGTTTTTTAAATGCTAGTTTCTAACTATGCCTACAGAGGTAGGACATGTGAAGAAAGAAGAACAAACGCACAGAAAGAAGCAAAAGATGTGCAGAAAGAACCAACAGAGGAGCAGAAAGAGGCCTTGTTGCAAAATCATCATGTGCCCACAACTTTTTCAGACGGGTACTGGTGGTAACTGACTCTGACTAACCAGAGCCAGTGCTATGCTAAAAGACACTTAGAATACAGTGAAAACACCTACATACACTAGGGAACAATATGTGTTGGGGTACCCCTGTGATTAGCATGACCTCCTCTGCAAGTCCCTAGTACACAATAGGGCAGAGGGATTAAAACTAACTCTTAAAACGCGCTACAGGGCGCGTTTGCACAGTGGTGAAGGGAGGGGGGGCCTGAGGTGACATGTGTGCAAACGCGCCCCGTGGCGCGTTTTAAGTTGCGGGATTAAGTCCCCTTGAATCCTGAGGGTCCCTGGGGCCCAACTAGCCCCCCAGGTACCTACAGTTAGGACCACAGAGCTGAGTTGCAGAGAGGCGTTCCGAGGCCACGCACCTTTTTTCACCTCTCTGCAACGCAACTCTGTTGTGCTTACTGAAGGTACCTGGTGGGCTAGTTGGCCCCCAGGGTCCCTCAGGATTCAAAAGGAATTAATTCCCCAACTTAAAACGCACCACAGGGCGTGTTTGCGCACATGTCACCTGAGGCCCCGCCCCTTCCCTTCACCACTGTGCAAACGCGCCCAGTGGAGCATTTTAAGTTGGGGGATTAGGTCACCTTGAATCCTGAGGGTCCCTGGGGCCCAACTAGCCCACCAGGTACTTCCAGTAAGCACCACAGGCCTGCGTTGCAACGCCTGTAACAAATTGTGCAGTTGTGTTTAGGTAGTGAAGAGGGTCGTGCTGGGGGTAGTGTTTTAGGGTTTAGGGTAATGCAGTGGTGTTTAGGTAGTGTAGGGGGTCGTGCGGGGGTAGTGTTTTAGGGTTTAGGGTAGTGCAGTGGTGTATGGGTAGTGTAGGGGGTCGTGCTGGGGGTAGTGATTTAGGGTAGTGCAGTGGTGTTTGGGTAGTGTAGGGGGTACTGCTGGGGGTAGTGTTTTAGGGTTTAGGGTAGTGCAATGGTGTTTGGGTAGTGTAGGGGGTACTGCTGGGGGTAGTGTTTTAGGGTTTAGGGTAGTGCAGTGGTGTTTGGGTAGTGTAGGGGGTACTGCTGGGGGTAGTGTTTTAGGGTTTAGGGTAGTGCAGTGGTGTTTGGGTAGTGTAGGGGTTCGTGCTGGGGGTAGTTTTTTAGGGTTTAGGGTGGTGCAGTGGTGTTTGTGTAGTGTAGGAGGTCGTGTTTTAGGGTTTAGGGTAGTGCAGTGGTGTTTGTGTAGTGTAGGAGGTCGTGTTTTAGGGTTTAGGGTAGTGCAGTGGTCTTTGGGTAGTGTAGGGAGTCGTGCGGGGTAGTGTTTTAGGGTTTAGGGTAGTGCAGTGGTCTTTGGGTAGTGTAGGGGGTCGTGCGGGGGGTAGTGTTTTAGGGATTAGGGTAGTGCATTGGTGTTTGGGTAGTGTAGGGGGTCATGCGGGGGTAGTGTTTTAGGGTTTAGGGCAGTGCAGTGGTGTTTGGGTAGTGTAGGGGGTCATGCTGGGGGGAGTGTTTTAGGGTTTAGGGCAGTGCAGTGGTGTTCGGGTAGTGTAGGGGGTCGTGCTGGGGGAGTGTTTTAGGGCAGTGCAGTGGTGTTCGGGTAGTGTAGGGGGTCGTGCTGGGGGGAGTGTTTGAGGGTTTAGGGCAGTGCAGTCGTGTTCGGGTAGTGTAGGGGGTCGTGCTGGGGGTAGTATTTTAGGGTTTAGGGTAGTGCAGTGGTGTTCGGGTAGTGTAGGGGGTCGTGCTGGGGGTAGTGTTCTAGGGTTTAGGGCAGTGCAGTGGTGTTCGGGCAGTGTAGGGGGTCATGCTGGGGGTGGGGTTTTAGGGTTTAGGGCAGAGCAGTGGTGTTCGGGCAGTGTAGGGGATCGTGCTGGGGGTGGTGTTTCAGGGTTTAGGGCAGTGCAGTGGTGTTCGGGCAGTGTAGGTGGTCGTGCTGGGGGTGGTGTTTCAGGGTTTAGGGCAGTGTAGGGGGCGGTGCAGGGGGTGGTGTTTCAGGGTTTAGGGCAGTGCAGTGGTGTTCGGGCAGTGTAGGGGGTCGTGCAGGGGGTGGTGTTTCAGGGTTTAGGGCAGTGCAGTGGTGTTTGGGTAGTGTAGGGGGTCGTGCTGGGGGTAGTGTTTTAGGGTTTAGGGTAGTGCAATGTGTTTGGGTAGTGTAGGGGGTCATGCTGGGGGTAGTGATTTAGGGTAGTGCAGTGGTGTTTGGGTAGTGTAGGGGGTACTGCTGGGGGTAGTGTTTTAGGGTTTAGGGCAGTGCAGTGGTGTTCGGGCAGTGTAGGGGGTCATGCTGGGGCTGGTGTTTCAGGGTTTAGGGCAGTACAGTGGTGTTCGGGCAGTGTAGGGGGTCGTGCTGGGGCTGGTGTTTCAGGGTTTAGGGCAGTGCAGTGGTGTTCGGGCAGTGTAGGGGTTGTGCTGGGGCTGGTGTTTCAGGGTTTAGGGCAGTGCAGTGGTGTTCGGGCAGTGTAGGTGGTGGTGCTGGGGCTGGTGTTTCAGGGTTTAGGGCAGTGCAGTGGTGTTCGGGCAGTGTAGGGGGTCATGCTGGGGCTGGTGTTTCAGGGTTTAGGGCAGTGCAGTGGTGTTCGGGCAGTGTAGGGGGTCTTGCTGGGGCTGGTGTTTCAGAGTCTAGGGCAGTGCAGTGGTGTTCGGGCAGTGTAGGGGGTCTTGCTGGGGCTGCTGTTTCAGGGTTTAGGGCAGTGCAGTGGTGTTCGGGCAGTGTAGGGGGTCATGCTGGGGGTGGTGTTTCAGGGTTTAGGGCAGTGCAGTGGTGTTCGGGCAGTGTAGGGGGTCGTGCTGGGGCTAGTGTTTTAGGGTTTAGGGCAGAGCAATGGTGTTCAGGCAGTGTAGGGGGTTGTGCTGGAGGTGGTGTTTCAGGGTTTAGGGCAGTGCAGTGGTGTTCGGGCAGTGTAGGGGGTCTTGCTGGGGGTGGTGTTTCAGGGTTTAGGGCAGTGGTGTTCAGGCAGTGTAGGGGGTCTTGCTGGGGGTGATGTTTCAGGGTTTAGGGCAGTGCAGTGGTGTTCGGGCAGTGTAGGGGGTCGTGCTGGGGGTGGTGTTTCAGGGTTTAGGGCAGTGCAGTGGTGTTCCGGCAGTGTAGGGGGTCGTGCAGGGGGTGGTGTTTCAGGGTTTAGGGCAGTGCAGTGGTGTTCGGGCAGTGTAGGGTGTCGTGCTGAGGGGTGGTGTTTCAGGGTTTAGGGCAGTGCAGTGGTGTTTGGGCAGTGTAGGGGGTCGTGCAGGGGGTGGTGTTTCAGGGTTTAGTGCAGTGGTGTTCGGGCAGTGTAGGGGGGTCGTGCTGGGGGTAGTGTTTCAGGGTTTAGGGCAGTGCAGTGGTGTTCCGGCAGTTTAGGGGGTCGTGCAGGGGGTGGTGTTTCAAGGTTTAGGGCAGTGCAGTGGTGTTCGGGCAGTGTAGGGGTCGTGCAGGGGGTGGTGTTTCAGGGTTTAGGGCAGTGCAGTGGTGTTTGGGCAGTGTAGGGGGTCGTGCAGGGGGTGGTGTTTCAGGGTTTAGGGCAGTGGTGTTCGGGCAGTGTAGGGGGTCGTGCTGGGGCTGGTGTTTCAAGGTTTAGGGCAGTGCAGTGGTGTTCGGGCAGTGTAGGGGGTCGTGCTGGGGGTGGTGTTTCAGGGTTTAGGGCAGTGCAGTGGTGTTCAGGCAGTGTAGGGGGTCGTGCTGGGGGTGGTGTTTCAGGGTTTAGGGCAGTGGTGTTCGGGCAGTGTAGGGGGTCGTGCTGGGGCTGGTGTTTCAGGGTTTAGGGCAGTGCAGTGGTGTTCGGGCAGTGTAGGGGGTCGTGCTGGGGGTGATGTTTCAGGGTTTAGGGCAGTGCAGTGGTGTTCGGGCAGTGTAGGGGGTCTTGCTGGGGGTAGTGTTTCAGGGTTTAGGGCAGTGCAGTGGTGTTCGTGCAGTGTAGGGGGTCGTGCTGGGGGTGGTGTTTCAGGGTTTAGGGCAGTGCAGTGGTGTTCGGGCAGTGTAGTGGGTCATGAAGGGGGTGGTGTTTCAGGGTTTAGGACAGTGCAGTGGTGTTCGGGCAGTGTAGGGGGTCGTGCTAGGGGTGGTGTTTCAGGGTTTAGGGCAGTGCAGTGGTGTTCGTGCAGTGTAGGGGGTCGTGCAGGGGCTGGTGTTTCAGGGTTTAGGGCAGTGCAGTGGTGTTCGGGCAGTGTAGGGGGTCGTGCTGGGGGTAGTGTTTCAGGGTTTAGGGTAGTGCAGTGGTGCTTGTGTAGTGTAGGGGGTCGTGCTGGGGGTCGTGTTTTAGGGTTTAGGGTAGTGCAGTGGTGTTTGTGTAGTGTAGGGGGTCATGTTTTAGGGTAGTGCAGTGGTGTTTGGGTAGTGTAGGGGGTCGTGCTGGGGGTAGTGTTTTAGGATTTTGGTTAGTGCAGTGGTGTTTGGGTAGTGTAGGGGGTCGTGCTGGGGGTAGTGTTTTAGGGTTTAGGGTAGTGCAGTGGTGCTTGTGTAGTGTAGGGGGTCATGCTGGGGGTAGTGTTTTAGGGTTTAGGATGGTGCAGTGGTGCTTGTGTAGTGTAGGGGGTCGTGCTGGGGGTAGTGTTTTAGGGTTTAGGGTAGTGCAGTGGTGTTTTTGTAGTGTAGGGGGTCATGTTTTAAGATGCAACGCTCCAATACCTGACCAGTCTGCACTACATAAAACTGCAAAAAACTAAAAATAAAAAGTGTTTTGCACACTTTTGTCATTGGGCTATATGTGGGCTACATCTGGGTAATATTTGTGCTACATGTGGGCTCTTTTTTCACTGGTGGCCATCTTGGAAGACTTCTTTGTTATGAAGTTTCCTAATTTCCTCATTTACTGCAGTCTCCTCAGTAGGAAATGCTTTCAGTTTTTTACTTTGATTCCATCAAGAAGGCATTCAGATGTGTCTCACATTTGCCATAAATTCAGAATGTTAGCACTCTAGTTGCTCATTAGATCACTGTAGTAAAGCTACTGCTCACCAGGGAGTTAACTGGAAGTCTGCTGCTGGTATTGAAAGTGATTGTTTCAGTCTGCATGTCAGAATTTTCTAATGAAATAGAAGAGGATTTGAGATCTCACATAAAACATGCCCTAATTTTTCTTTCTGCAGCACTAACCATAATTTCTATTTCAAAAAGAACCCCCTCATTTTGTTCCTTTTTAAATTAAATGTTTTAAGTGTTACCAGTTTATTCCAATTAAGATGGCTTCAGGTGTGCCATACGTTTGTCATAAGTAAGGCTGTTAGCACTCTAGTTGTTCTTTAGAACACTCTGGGAAGCTGCAGTAGAACACAAAGGCATCAACTGGCAGGCTGCTCCTGTTGAAATATAACAGGAAGATATTTGAGATCACACTTGAAACATGTCCTAATTTTTCTTTCTACAGCACTAACCATAATTTCTATGACAAAATGAACCCCATCATTTTGTTCCTTTTTAAATTAAATGTTTTAAGTGTTACCAGTTTATTCCAATCAAGATGGCTTCAGGTGTGCCATACGTTTGTCATAAGTAAGGCTGTTAGCACTCTAGTTGTTCTTTAGAACACTCTGGGAAGCTGCAGTAGAACACAAAGGAATCAACTGACAGTCTCTGCCCTTGTTGGATGTACATGTTTTACTGAGAATGTCAGACTTCATTCTCACATGACTGAGAAAGATAATGTGAATTTACAGAAAATATGCTCTCATTTTAGCTTCTGGAGCACCTTCCAAAACTCTATGGGACAAGCATGTGAAAATAGTTTTCTCTCAAACATGATTCATGATAACCCAGCAGAAGGTTTTTCACAGGGTAAAATCACCTTAGAACACACCACAATTCCTGAAATTAGTATGGTACCATCAACAAATGAATTCTAATGTAACTAAAGTCTGTTATCACCCTTTATAGTTCTCCTTTTGGTAACCCTCAAAATCTTTGATTCACTACAATGCATTTCAATGGGGTACTATCATGTATATTGGTCTCAAGATGGCTGCCAGCAATTCCAGGATGAAGTGCTGACAGCCAATCAGATCTCACAATGACATGTGTGGTTAGGCTCCGCCCAGATATATATGTGATTTTACTTTTGATTTTCTCAGGAACTACTGAACGGATTTACACCATTTAAGCAAAAGGCAAGACACTGAACCAAAGGCTACCTCTTTGCCAAATTTGGTGCAATTCCGTTCAGCAGTTCGGGCTGTAGCTGCGACTAAAGGTTCCTATGGAAAAATGAATGGGGAAAACACGTTTTGGGACCCCCCTTTTTTCTCGGCCCCCGCTTGACGAATCACCCCGAGACTTTCAGGATAGGAGCGGACCAGAGCGCCCCAACAAGTTGGAAACTTTCGCGAAGATTCGTCAACCGGCGCCAACGTTATTTCAAATAGAATGTTGTGGATTTCCTATGGAAAATAGGTCCTAACTATAACTATCTACTGGCGACCGCCAGTAGATAATGTGTATATATATATATGTGTATGTGTTATATTTATAAATTGATGTGGATCTCCTTATTTGAGTGCATCATTTATTAACTGCGTGTGTATTTGCAGATGTCTAACACTTCTCTCTGATAAGCCTAAGGCTGTTCGACCATACTACCTCCTAGAAGAGCACCCTGGGATTGCTAGAGCAAGCCCCTGTTTACTTATAAAGGAATTCCTGGACTCTTTGCACGGTATACCTCTTTTTGGTATACTATATAAAGAGCCAGCTTCCTACATTGGTGGTGAAGCGGTTGGATTCAAGACTTGACATTTGCTGTACCACCTGTTTAATAAGTGATTCCACTAAGAAATCCAAGATTGTCTTTAGTTTAAATGCTTTTTTTCGATTTCAAATTTTTGATAAATTGTTTTAAACTAACTGTTAGTGCCTTGTGTTAAGTCCCCCAGTCCAAAATTGTTTAGAATTTAAGAAGTGAACTCCTAGCTAGGCCCAAAAGTCTATTTTAGAATTATTTTGTCGTTTTCTACAAGGTCCCAGCTTTAGTAGCAATGTCCTCTACAGAAGATCTGGTTCAGGAGCTCAACCTGACCCCTTTTTTGTTCTTCTTTTTTTATTGACATTTTTCTTGTTTTAATCATACAACATGAACAATGCATAGACACCATGTATAGTTACTTTCAAGCGATGCAATGCCAAGCCAGATCTGTATATTCAGGTGAGTTATCAAGCAGGATACTGAGAGAAGACTCGTGACAATGTCTGTACAGAGGGCATGGCAATGCCAGGGAGTCTTACCACTGAACAGTCTTCAGGCGTTCCAGACATGGTGTATTATAGGCCAGAACTGTGGACATATGGTACAACAAAATGAGGACAACTTAATCAAAGGAAGGGTAAGGAAGTCGCTTGAGACCTGCTGCCGTATGTGGTATAACAGAGGGCGCCAGCCCTAGCAGGGCCTAATGACAGCAGCTTTATGAAGCGGGGTCATACCTCCATGGAAGTCGGTGCCACTCTACACATGTGCCCAGGAAGAGTGAGTGCTGGGTGTCAGACCTGTTTACCGTCTCGAGGCTCCCCAGTGTTAGTAACTATGCCCTGTAGATTTGAAACCGTAGTATCCAGTTGAGACGCTAGGGTGAATTTACGGATGCCAAGTAGGTCCTCTCTGCGCAGAGCCATTCCCTCCGCCCTAGCCCAATTGAGTAGGGACCAGTGCCAGGCTAATGCGTGAGGTGCCAGAGGGGATTTCCATCGCTTGGTGATCAAGCACTTTGCTACTATTAGCCCCAGATCAAGAAAACGGGTGGTGGCCCTGTTTTTTTTATTCCTGCTGAATATGTGCAGTATGTGTACCTCCCATCGAGCTGGGACAGCGCAGGATGTGCAAGTAGCCAGCGTGGTTGCCACATTGCTCCAATATTCCTTTAAGACAGGGCAGTGCCACAACATATGGAGGATGTCCGCATCCAGCTGACGGCATCTAGGGCAGGTAGCGTCTGTTCTGAGGGAGTGCTTATTAATTTGAGCTGGGGTGAGATAAGCCTGATGTAACACAAAGAATTGAATTTGCTTAAACCGCTGATTGCGCGGGATGCATGTCAGACTACCCCGGACAGCAATCCATTCAGTATCTGTGAATGCCCTCCACAAGGCCCCCTCCCAGTGTTGCTTCAGAGCAGTCAGATTGGCCTCCGTGTGCTGACGAAGAGAGGACGCGAACCATCGTGTCAAATGCCCCCCCGTTCCCATCACATGGAGGTACTGCATCGTGTAGTGTGTGGGTGGTTCCTGAGCAAGTGTACCCCACTTAGATGACAACGAGGATATAAGTGCACGGTGCAATAAAAACTGTCCCGGGTGCAAATTCTTTCCAGTTATGAGTTCCTGTTATGGGATGAGTGAGCCATCTTCAAAAAGATCTCCCATGTCCTGGATGCCCTCTGCAGCCCAGTGTCGCAGTTCGGCTGATGTGGTGTGAATGTCCCCTCGTGGTGTTCCTAATAATGGGATAGCGGGAGCATATGGGGTGGTAGTTCTGGTGAGGAAAAGGCTCCTTCGAAAGCATTTATAAGCTACTGTGAGTAAGAGCATGTCCAGAGGTCTGGGCTTCGCACAAGGATGGAAGTATACAGTAAGACATGGTGCTCCAGTGGGGGCTGTAATGAAGCTGTGTCTGCCAAATAACGAGATGAGAGCCATCTGGCAACCCACTGCAGCTGAGAGGCTAAGTAATAGTGCTCGAAGTTAGGCACCGCCAATCCCCCCAACTCCGCAGGCAAATACAGTTTCCCCATAGACACCCTATGTCTCGACGTCCCCCATATATAGTCCCTCATAGTCTTTTCCCATTGGTGGAAGAATGGAGGGGGAATAATAATAGGCAGGGTGGTGAAGTAGTAGAGGAGGCGGGGGAGGGCTACCATTTTGATAAGAGCAATCCTCCCCGAGATTGCCAATGGAAGGGTTTTCCAGAAGTTCATTTGTGACTGGATGGCTGTAGTGGCTCTAAGTATGTTCCCTTCAAATAAGTCTTCCCTATTACGGTAGACACGCACCCCCAAGTATCTAAAAGGATCAGTGCACCATGCCACTAGAACTCTCCCAAGGGCATATCCCGGGTCTGGAGTCTCCTGTAGGAACGGTGAGAGAATAGATTTCGCTGCGTTAACCCGCAATTCCGCAGCTTGTGCGAAGTGCGTTAGAGCCTGATCTAGGGAGGGCGGAATGTTATGAATGTTACGCACGTACAACAACAGATCGCCTGCATATAACGAAATGATGTGTGTGCCATCTCCCAGAGTAATACCCATGTCAACATGGGCGCGGACGTGTGCCGCAAGCGGCTCCACTGCTAGCGCAAAAAGGAGAGGAGACAATGGGCATCCTTGCCGGGTCCCCCGTCGCATCTGTATGGGATCTGAAATATAGGGCCCCGTTCGAACCCGGACTGTCGGATGTTGGTATAGAAGTTGTATCATGCTAATAAAATATGGTCCCATTCCAAACCGAGCCAGAACAGCAAAAAGGAAATTCCAGGCTAGCGAATCAAAGGCCTTCTTGAGGTCCAATACTATGCAACCTGAGCAAGGCCATTCAATAGGAGCGTACTCTGCCACCCGAAAGTAGCATCTTATGTTCAAAGCGGTGTTACAGTGAGGGACAAACCCGTTCTGGTCGGAATGCACCAATCCGGGGACAAGTGGGGCCAGCCTATTGGCCAAAATGTTGGCTAGAATTTTATAGTCCGTGTTTAGAATTGCTATCGGTCGGTAGGAACCAGGAGACGTTGGATCTTTGCCTGGCTTCAACAGAGAGACCACATTAGCTGTACGCATAGACGGAGATAGGGTCCTGTCAATGATTGCAGCTGCGTAAAGAGAATGCAGATGAGGCACCAGTCTTTCCGCGTATGTCTTAAAGAATTCCGTCGGGAGTCCGTAAGGACCCGGCGTCTTGCCAGATGCCAGTGACCGCAGCGCTTCCCTTACTTCATCCTCCGTCAATGGGGATTCCAGGGCAAGGAACTGATCTATCGTTAGCGTGGGCAGCTCAACCGTGTCAAGAAATGACTCCACACTTTGGCCATTTCCTGTCTGCCCGGCCGCATATAGCCTGGCATAGTGATCTGTCATTGCTGCGTGAATGTCCCTCTGAGTACTCCGCCTGTGTCCCAGTTCATCCACCAGCATCTGTATAGGGCATTGGGGACGCTTTTGTCGTATCAGATAGGCCAGCTATTTCCTGGTTTTGTCTGCAGCGGAGTGTGAACGGGCCGTATGGGCCAAATAATTATGGCACCGCAATCTTTCCAATAGCGCCTCTCTTTCCGCGTGGGTATCATCTAGCTGTTTTTGTTTGTCTGGTCGAGCAATGGTCTGCGACTCGAGCTGGAGCAATTGTCCCTCAATGGCAGACAATGACGTGTCCAGTTGTTTACGAATGCTCCATGTCTGCCCCAGACTGTGTCCTCTAGCCGCTACTTTAAAAGCTTCCCATTCTGTCAAGGTTGATTCTGTAGAATCCGTATTGAGCACAAAATAAGTGATCACCGCAGCCTCCAGCGAGCTCCAAAACGCCAGGTCCTCTAGGGCCGCTGTCTGCAACCGCCAGACCGGGGTCGGAGGCGGTCCCTTCTCCCAGGCCAAATGCATTATTTGTGGATTGTGGTCCGAATGTGTCCGACCCAGGTAGCCCGTGGACTGTATCAGAGGGAGTAAGGCAGCAGATGTTAAAATGCGATCTAGGCGCACATGTAAGTCGTGGACCGGGGAGGAGAAGGAATAAATTCTAGACTGCGGTTGACGCTCTCGCCAGACGTCCGTAAGTGACCAATGGCCCATCCAGGTACGTGGAAATTGTGCATTTGAGGAGGCTGTAGTGCGATTTAGGGGCGGGAAGGAGCGATCAAGAGAAACATCTAAAACGGCTTTGAAATCTCCCCCCGGTAGCCATGGGACATCCACCGGGACAGCACTTCAGATAAACTGTTTAGGAAGGCGCCCTGCGCAGTATTGGGGGCATAGATGAAGCCCAGCAAGACAGACTGGCCATTCAGTTTACCCCCAACTAGCACGTACCGCCCAGCAAGGTCCACCAGTACCTCTTACTCCTCCCATGGAACCCCTACTTTTACCCATATAACATCCCCTCTAGCCATGGAAGAGTAGTTAGTGCTGTCTATCTGACCAGGCCAGCGGCGGCGTAGCCGGACGGCCTCATGGTTCGTCAGATGCGTTTCCTGCAATAGCGCGATACTGGTTGCTCTGCGTTGCAGGTAATCGTATATGGAGTACCGCCTAGCGGGTGTATGTATGCTCCTGACGTTCCAAGTTATGATGTTGAGATTAGTCATTGTGGCGATATAAGGCTATCAGGTCCCACCTGCATGGTGTGTTTCCCTGTGTGAAGTGAACACCCCCGGGAAGGGTATGTGCCACAGCAGGTCTCTAAGCAAGGCGACTCCTGTGGGGGGGGGGGGGAATAATAATATGTATCATCCAAACATCCTGAAACATCATAAGAGCGGACCTCCAACATGGAGATCAACCCAAACATTTACGCCTTTTCATGGCAACTAGTCTAGCGTCGTTGTTTGACTTTGAGGAGAGCACCGATTTAACAAAGAAGAGAGAAGAGAAAGAATGGTTACAAATTCCATCCCCCTTATTCACTCCTCTACAGTAGGAGATAGAGCATCAGGTGTGCGGTTGTGCATGAAAAGTCCCAGGAGTACATCATGGATCAGTGCAGTGAGGACTTGTGTGTAATCTAGAACCCTTGATCTCTGTCACATGTGAATGTGAGGCAATTGGGGCGGTAGGCGACATGTTCTCAAATAATGTCATCAGAAGTCTGGGGAGTGACATCTGGAAGCCGAGGCGAGCCCGCGTCAGTTTACCATTCTGGTGTGGAGCCGGCATCTCCGGACAGGGATCCGATGGAACTTGTGGGTGAAGGCGATCTGGCAGGCTGAAGGGACGCTGCGACCTGCAATGCTACTTGGCGTTCCGATCTGATCTGTTCTGGACCTGGGACCGCGACGGACGGCCATGCATCTCTGGTTTTCCTCCTGCGACGGCCACGACGGGGGTCTCACGTGTACTCAGGAGTCCTAAGAGGGCCTAGGGGCCGTTGTCAGCCCATTTTCTTCTAGCCAGTCCCAGGCCTCCGAGGGGGAATTAAAGTATCTGGTGTTACCGTCTCAACCTGACCCCTTACCTGCAGCTTACAATGCAACAGTTAAGGATCTTCTGGAAAACCTATAAAATAAAAACAGGCTCAACTCATACCAAGGCAAAGCTTCAGGAGCTCTTGGCAGAGTATGAGATAAACCATCCAAAGGATGACACTGTTCTCCCTGAGGGTCCAGTGGGAGACAGTGGAAGTGAGGAGAAGTTAGAGCCTCCGCCCATAGAGAGAGAAGACCTCCCAGAGGATGACCTTATTCTCGAGAGACTAGCCAGGAGGGCGGCTTTAGAAACCAAAATCCTAGCTATAGAGAAAGAAGGAGCTGAGATGGGCCTTGGACACATCTCTGGTGGCAGCAACATAATAAATGGGGAGAAAGAAGAAGCGTTTGATCCCAAAGGGATTGTCCCAAAATATACAGAGCGTGATGATATCACCAAATGATTTGCAGCCTTTGAGAGGGCTGTAAAATGAGGAGATTCAGCCAGTAATGGGGCTCTCTACTCTGGGAGCTGTTTTCAGGAAAGTGCAGGGGTAGGCTCCTGACACTGAATGAGACAGATGCGGAGTCCTATGACCTCATGAAGGATACCCTGATTGAGGGCTTTGGACTCACCACTGAGGAATACAGGACACAAAACCTTGAGTCAGACCTGGGTAGATTTTGTGGCCTTTTCAGTGAAAACACTAGGTGGCTGGTTAAAAGGTAACCAGGTGCAAGACAATGATGGGCTTTATAATCTTATTATGAAAGAGCACCTGTTGAGTAACTGTGTTCCGGAAAAATTGCATCAGTACCTGGTAGACCTAGGTCCACTTTCGCCTCAAGAGTTTGGGGAAGAAGGCAGACCACTGGGTCAAGACAAGGGTAACTAAGACAACTCATGGTGGGGGTGACCAAAAGAAAAGGTTGCTAAGCCCCCGAAGGGAAAGATGCTGACCTGGCTGTCCTGCCCATTAACATGGCAAAATACAGACAACAGCCTCATATAAATGGGATCAGAGTTAAAGCACTGAGGGATACAGGTGCAAGTGTTACTATGGTGAATAAAAACTAATATCCCCAGTGCAGCATCTGGCTAGTGAGACATTCACAGTCAATGCTGATAACCAAACTAAGGTCCATCCCATGGCAAAAGAAGGTGGTGGTATCCTCTGCAATTCCTGTACCCTGTCTGCTAGGAAATGATCTGGAGTACTCCGCTTGGGCTGAGGCCGATAAAAAGGCCCAGTGTGTGTAAACACAAGAGCACAATGCAAGGCCCAGGGTGAAAAAGAGGATTTGGAGCCTGGAAAAATGGTCCAACACTCCAAAAGAAAAGGCAAGAAGACTGGGAAACCAGCTTCTAATCAGACTCAAGCTCAGGTCCCCTCTCCTCCGGCAGAAGACCAGTCAGCCCCAGAGGGAACTGAGCCCCCGGAACTGGAACTCCTAGGCCCAGGGGGACCCTCTAGGGAGATGGGATGTCTTACTGCCATGTCTGTTTTTCGCTTACAGAGAAGTACCACAGAACAGAGTGGGTTTTCCCCCTTGAACTTCTGTTCGGTCATTGTGTAAGGGCACCATTGTGTCTAGTGAAGGAAGGCTGGGAGAGACCTCTCAAAGAGCCTAAGTAAGTCATAGTGGACTATGTACTTGGCCTACGTCAAGGATGGCTGAGTACATGTAAAAAGCATCCAAAAACCTTGAGGCTAGCCAAGAGCTCCAGAGGCGCTGGTATGACCAAAAGGCGGCACTAGTGAAGTTCCAACCAGGGCAGAAATCGTGAGTTTTGGAGCCTGTGGCTCCTAGGGCCCTGCAGGACAAATGGAGTGGACTATACCCCATCCTTGAAAGAAAAGGGGAGATCACCTATCTGTTGGACCTTGACACTTGCAGGAACCCCAAAAGAGTCATACATGTAAACCGCCTTAAACCTACTATGACAGGGCTGATGTGGCCATGCTGATGGTCACTGATGAAGATCAGGAAGCAGAGAGTGAACCTTTCCCTGTCCTCCTCTCCCACAGTCCTAAAGATGGGTCTGGTGATGAAGTGGTCTTTTCAGATACTCTTTCTACCCAACAGCCGGCTGACTGCAGGCTAGTCCTGCAACAGTATACTGAGCTCTTCTATGTGACCCCTGTTCAGACAAGCTGGTATACACATGATATGGACACTGGATACAGCCTACCTGTCAAAAATAAAGTCTACAGGTAGTCTGACCAAGTCAAAGAGAGCATCAAAGCTGAAGTAAGCAAGATGCTGCAATTGAGAGTCATTGAACCCTCTGAGAGCCCCTGGGCCAGCCCAGTTGTTCTGACCCCAAACCTCATTCCAAGGGTAGAAAAACAGAGCTGAGGTTTTGTGTGGACTATAGGGGCCCCAATGCAGTAGCCAAGGCAGATGCATACCCAATTCCTAGGGCTGACGAACTGATTGACAGGTCCTAGGGGCAGCCAAGTTTCTCAGTACCTATGATTTGACGTCAGGGTGCTGGCAGATTGGTCTGACCGCTGAAGCAAAAGAAAAATCAGTATTCTTGACCCCAGATGGACATTATCAATTTACAGTAATGTCATTTGGACTAAAGAATGCCCCTGCCACCTTCCAAAGATTGGTGAACAAAGTCTTTGCTGGGTTGGAGTCTTTTAGTGCAGCACATCTTGATGATATTGCTGTCTATAGCTCCACTTGGCAGGATCACCTGATTCACCTTAATAAGATCCTGGAGGCTCTGCGAAATGCAAGCCTCACTATCAAGGCAAGCAAGTGCCAGTTAGGGCAGGGCTCTGTTGTATACTTGGGCCACCTTGTAGATGGAGGCCAGGTTCAGCCCTTACAACCCAAGATCCAGTCAGTTGTGGATTGGGTAGCTCCAACCACCCAGACTCAAGTCAGGGCATTCCTTTGCTTGACTGGGTACTACAGGAGGTTTGTGAAGGGATATGAGGCCATTGTGGCCTCCCTCACAGAACTGACCAAGAAAATGCCAAAGAAAGTAAACTGGACAGTGAGCTGTTAAAAGGCGTTTGACACTCTGAAGGAAGCAATGTGCTTAGCACCCATTCTGAAACCTCCAGATTATTCTAAGCATTTCATAGTGCAGACAGATGCCTCTGGACATGGGATAGGAGCGGTCCTATCCCAAACCAGTGATGATGGGCAGATATGTCCCTGTGCTGGCCAGTTCAATTACTGCCGTTACAAGTGACCAGGGAAACCATTTTAAGAACACGGGCAGGACACTGGTAAAAATGAGTTCCCCAGCTACATGATGGCTTCACTGAGAATAGAGATGTTTTGTATCAAACATCTCATATTAATAAACCCACGCTGATTGCAGAGACAGGATATATTAATACATGCACCCAGAGGGCACCTTAGAGGTGCCCCCCTGAAAACCTACCAACTACTAGTGTGCTGACTGACTGGTCTTAGCCAGCCTGCCATAGATGAGTTTCTGCCCCCATGGGGTGAAGGCCTTTGCTCTCAGGAGGTCAGGAATAAAACCTGCTCGGGCAGAGGATGTTTACACCCCCTTCCACAGGATAAACTGCGAATTAGTATTCCAAGGCAGGGGGCTTCAAAGAGCCCGCCACTTTTGGTATGCAAATCTGGCTTCCCTCACAGGAGAGGATGCCCCCCCCCCCCTTGACCAGAGCCCCTTTGGCACCTTGACAGGCAGGAAAATTAGTAGTCAGGTAGGTGTGCCCACACTCAGGCTAGTATCACCCCTAAGGTGGGCTACCTGAAGTGGATACGTCTTTTCAGAGTCTGCTGTCTTTGTGATGGCAAACTTAAGAACTCTGGGACAGGTTTATTCCCACTTCCCACAGGAAGTGGTCATGTAGGGGGCATAGTGACCCCAGCGGTACGCAGCTTATTGGCTACTACCCTACACTCCCCTAACACAGGCTACCCTACACTCCTCCAACACCCCTAAATCAAGTATTTAGCAGTGCCCCTGGCACCACGAATTCAGATCCTGCCTGCAGCCTCTATTTGCAGGCCCCCTCCACCGGGAGTGCTCCTGGAAATTAAAACCTGATGCCTCAAATTATCTCTTCACCTGGCCGCTCCGGCCCCAGAAGAAGAGGACCAATGTTAACCATACGTCCCCGAGCATTGTGAGACTTGAGCCCCTTTGTTGGTTCAGACGGACTGGTCTCCTAGTCCAAACTTGCCGCCTCTTTTCAACTGGACCGATCCCCATAGACTAACATTGGTCACTCAACGCTGTATTGCACCTCTGCACTTGGCCGCCCTAGGGCCGCCCGGTGTGACCTCTTGTTGCTGCCTTGGACCTTGCCCTGTACTCATCTTAAGTCCAGGAGAGTGGTCTTGTAAGTCGCTTTACTATACCTGTATGCAGCATTTGTTTTTCCTCTATAGGATAACATTGCCGCCTCTGAAAAATGCACTAACTGTTGACTTTTGAAAACTAAAAGTACTTCTATCTCAAATCTTACTTGCCTGATTGTTATGATTCTGGTGCCTAAATATATATAAAGATACGTGTTATTTTTATAAATTGGTGTGGATCTCCTTACTTGAGTCGTGTGCATCACTTATTGACTGCGTGTGTATTTGCAGATGTCTAACACTCCTCTCTGATAAGCCTAATGCTGCTCGACCACACTACCCTCTAGAAGAGCACCTTGGGATTGCTAGAGCAAGCCCCTCTCCTCTTATAAGGGAATATTTGGACTCTGAACAGTATACCTCTTTTTGGTATACTATATAAAGAGCCAGCTTCCTACATTTTTCAATTAAGGTAAGTATTCTTTTAAGAAATTCCAGCTGTTAAAAGCAGGTGCTGCCACCTCTAGCCAAAGTAGTGTGTCAAAAGCCAAATTGGAATCAATATTGATGCCAAAATTATGAACTGCCTTGGCAGGACCAATGACTTGAGACTACATAACATTGCTCCAACCAGAAACAATTGAAGTGGTAAGCAGAAGTGGAAGATATTGACTTGCAAGATATTGTCAAGAAAATGTATGAAGGGGAGGGTAGATATTCTGTATACTTATCCCAATAATTTGTTAATATTTTGCAGTCGATATTGGTGCGGATTGATGTTTCAGAATCAATATTGTGGTACTACACCTGCTAGATATCCACCACCGAGCAATGGGCAGGCACTTTGCAAAATATTCGGGATCCTGACTCATGTTCCCTTTAAGTGAGCAATGTTGTAGGTCATATATTATCTGGGTGCTAAATACTAACGGGGTGCTTGCACAGACTAAACAGAAAATGGGAAAGAATGGACGCCTGTGGGACACCACATTTCAACTCTCTGGCTTCTGAGGTTTAAAATGGACGAGCAACAGCGAGTTTCCTTCCAGGTAAGAAATATTTTAGCCAACTCAGGAAGTTAAACAAGCTTTGTATAAGGTCATGTTTAAGATGTTATGATCGATGATGTCATTGGCAGCTGACAGATTTTCTAAAGGAATCAGTGCTCCAACACCATCACTATCGACCAGCTTGTGAAGATCATCCAGCACCACTACCTGGGTGCTGCGACCTTGGCAAAAACTCTTTTGAAAGGGGTCAAATTGTCATTTTCGTTAGCATATTCTTGAAACTGTCTCCCAGCAAGCTTTTCCAGCAACTTTTCCGTGTAAGACAGTCAGGAAATGGGCAAAAACTACTCAAATCATCCTATCTTACGGGGGAATTTTTGAGCGGGGTTTTTACCACTGCACACGTCGAGGCTCCACGGATAATGTCTTCTTGCCTAACCTAAACTATAATTATCGGGCACTGTGACATTTTTCAGGGTGAAATTGGCACACATCGTTACATATTCTCTGTGTAGAAGAGTGACAGCAGAGTTATAGTGAAGGTTAAAAAAGATGATTGCTTGACTCAAGGTGATTTCAGCTCGGCAATGATAAGGAACAATTACATTGACAAATCAGGAGCCTGACTGATGCACCACAAGAAAAAGTGCTTCTTTGCTTCCTTAATGTTGGCATTAATGTTTAAGTTCATAGCTCCTTCTCCATTTTCTTTGTGCCTGGTGGAATCCTAGCTTTAAATTAGTAAGCTCAGTGGAGAATCAAGTGTTTCTTTTGGGCCAACTTAATAAAGCATTCATTCTTACTTAGTGGGCTATAGCTTTCAGGGCAAAGGTCTTTAGAATACTCTCAGAATGAGTTGGCAGAAACCTCTGGGGCTTTTGATGACCAGGAATATAAATGAAGAAAGGGACCACAAATGGCTGTCCAGATGAACGCAATCTCATCACCTACTTTGATGACTTCGCTCGTGTTCAATAAGGGATCACGGAGATGTCCAACCAGATGTGTTGTTTTTCTATAAGCAGCTTGAAACTGTAAGCAAGATAATCGATAACATTACAGGTGGCTTCTGTGGGACCTCCAGCCAAAGATTCAAATCACCCAGCAAAACCACATTTTTCTCTCTCCAGTCTATTCCAGTAGTTTGTGTAATTTAGACACTGGTTCATTTGGAGGGCGATAGAGTAAGAGAAAAATAAGTGTCAAGGTATTGGTAGTATATGGGAGCTCCAGTAGTTCATTTTCAAATTAGGCTGCATGATATCTGCTGGGATGGCCATAGACTGATGGATTATCATAGTTGCCACTCTCTGCACCTGATAAAAGCTTTCTCACCTGCATATTTTGGAATTGCCCAGCTCACGTTTCTTTGTGATAGAAGTAGTGGTGGGCAGAATATTCCGTTCTGCTGGCAGAATTGGGGGAATTTTGGCGACTCAACAGCCCAATTCTGCCAGTCGCCGAGTGACGGAATTTTTCTTGCGCGTGGCTCCAGAACAGTAAGTTGGCAAGCGCAAGCGAGATTTGACGTAGCGCGATTTCTGGTCGCTAGGAGGACATCTGGTGAGATTTTGCCGGACAAAAAGCTGCTGCTCGAGTAGAAAATCTACTAGAGTGGGAGCAAAATAAACTCGAGCAGCTGAGCCTTCCCCGCAGGTCCCACCCACTCCTAGATAGAAGCACTGTCATCTGATATCCTGGTTTCCGATCAAGGAACTATATGGCAAATACATTTGTGATTTGATGCCTGTCCTGTACTGCTGATCCAACATTGCTAAACATGGCATATGTAAGAAATTGGGGTTATTGGTTAAGGAGGGTGGAAGCCCCACTCGGGCAACATCCACAATCCTTGTCAGGGTAAACCACAAAAGTCACTAAATTAACCTGTGCTTAACCCTCTGGTAGCTTGGCACAAAAGCAGTCAGGCTTAAGCTAGAGGCAAAGTGTGAGTATTGACGCAGCCAGCACACTAACAGTCATAATGTGAAAACACAACACTAGAAAATTCTTAAACGGATGTAGAAAAATAGAGAAAAATGTAATGAATAAAATAAGACAAGAATGACAAAAATCAAGTCAGTAGAACCAGAGATATGCAATATTAAGGTTTTAGGTAAGCATAGTGCCTAAAAGTACAGAGCGCCACTCACAGTCATCTGGTCATGCTAGACTGAGAGAAAGTCACAAGTTCAGGCCGACTGGGATGAAGTGTGTGCTGGAAACAGAGACCAGATTAGTCCAGTTGAAAAAGTTACTTTCTCAAAGTCCGATGCAAAGAGCGCTGTTCGCGGTGGAGGTAGCCGCGAGGAGCAGACCGAGCGTTTCGGATGGTCGGCGTTTTAGCACGAAGAACAGGCTAGGAGGCTGGGCTGTCGTCACTAGTGCGAAGAATGTGTCAAGTGTTGCAGATGGTCATTGCGTTGGCGGTCGCTGCGGGCTAGCATGAAGAGTCCGGTTTACCGGAGGTTTGCGTTGACCGTCGTTGCATTCAGCAGAGTCTCGGAGAGAATGTGTCCGTTCGTGAAGAACCCAAAACTTCAGGATTTCTACTTTCTCCACAGGGGGAGCTCAGTTGATGCCAGCTAAGGGTCCAGGACCTGGGGAGGAACCTCTTGGGGATCACTTAACTCACTCCAGCAGTGGCCAGCAAGGTTTAGGCAGGTACAGTGCAGTATATCAGCTGGGCAGTTGTAGGGAAGCCTCTGGAGCTTAGTGTGTCACTGTAGCTCAGACAATATGTCCGCCAACTGACACTTAGAGTCACTTAGACAGCCTGGGATGAAGAGAACAGGTCCAGTCTTCCTTCTCAGAAAACAAGGCAGTCCTCAAGCAGCAGGGCACCCCTCTTGGGGTCAAGGCAGTCTTCAAGCAGCAGGGCAGTACTCTAGTAGCATCAAGACAGTCCTTTGGGGGGAAATAAATATATATAAAGGAAAATTATTAATGGAAAAATTAAATTTTGTCATTTCTTGGGAGATAAAGTAAAGCCAATATTTTAGATTATAGGTATATTTATTTTAAACTGCAAAATTATTTAACTTGTTTTCTTACACCCTGGACTTTTGAATGCACCTTTCTAGATCATAAAAAATGTGAGATCCTTGTTGCTTTTCTGGAGTGGATTCATAAAATGTTGAACTTTATTTCAGTAACTAACCAGCAGCGCCTATTCTTGAGAATTATGTTTTATAGTAAAAAAAAGAGATTGGGGCAATCTTGTTTAATTTTGTTTAACATGTTATAGTAAAGTTGTAATTGTTTTAGATTTCCTAAATAAAGCAGTTTTAAGAATCAAAGAGGTGCAGTGGCTAACAGCTTGTAGAATCTATGACAGTTCTACCTCTGGAGTGTGTAGACGTGGAGGTCCTTTCCTCACACTAGGGGTTAGGAATCCCTCTGGTGCTTGCACAAGAGTGATTTTCTTCAGAGGCCCCCACCTCTGGCTGCAACGGCGAGCCGCTATGGAAGCCCGCTGAAGTCTGAATGAATGTTATCACAGGAGCAAGGATCCCAGTACGGGCCAATGGTCCATACTTCTACCCAGGGCACATTTAGTCCTTTTATCCCCCTAGGGCAGGAGATCGGGGGTTACCCACAATATCCCCACCCCACAGGGACAGAGAGCCCACTGGACACCAAGTGAAGGGTCCTATTTACAAACTGCATTTTGTAGTATGTTTAGTAGTACTGCAATAGCACTCCTAAAGTACTACAAAAAATATTGTTCACAATACCTACCAGTGTTAATCTCCCCCTCCACTGGCCTATGTTTTAAATGGGGGGATCCTCATAGTTACAAGTTTACCACATAGTATTAAAGGTGAGAGGGACCAAGGAGAGCCTCTGGAAAAAGGGGCAAACCTACTACTAAATAGAACGGGGTTAGGAAGGAGTAAGGAGGGGTTTATGGAGGGGTATGTACCCACCCACAAAGGAGTAAGGCCATTGCTGTTCAAAAACTGCACTCCTAAAGTTGCTACAGTCAAAAAGAGACCCAAAACTGTAGTATATTACTCCAGATCAGAGCTGGAGTAGGTCTAGCAGCACACACGGCCAGCCAAAGGAGCTGCAACACCCTCCCGTAGACAATAATGAAAGTAGGGACTTAAAATAAAACCTGTCAGGAAATAATGTTAAATTATTTAAAATAGTAAAAAAATTAAATAAATATAATGTAAAAAATCAAAAATAAAGCATATTTATTATTTAATAACATTAATTTTAAATTTTTACTAGAATATAATTACATTATATTTAATTAGCTCTATACACCACTTTTAATTATTAATGTATAATAAAAAATATTTTTAGGTGTGAATCTATTTTGTAATTTCAACTAAAGAAAAATAGTTTTTAATTAAAAATATATAAATTAAATAAAGAATTAATTCAAAATTAAGTTAATAGTGCCGTAACATTTTTTTATTTTGTTCTACAATTAAAATAAATACATAAAATGAATTTACATTAATATTTAGCATGGAAATATTTCTACTAATTACTTTGGAATTAAACATTTTTATTTTCCCTTTAAGTTAACATAGGCAGACTGCACAGGCGTTTTGCCCCCATGGGCTCACAATAAGGGGTTAACCAACTCTGCCAAGTGATATGTCAAAACCTTGGCCAAATAAATCCAAATTTCCTGTCACTTGGCATATGTGGTGGCTGTATTATTTCGGCTGAGTTGGCCACCTGTTAGGACCCTACCCACCCTTCGCATTTCTGAAAATTAGAGAGCAAGGGAATCCAGGTTGGAGTGCCTTTCATGGATCCTAGTATGTTTTCTTGTCCAGAATACCCTGCGAACATCAAAACTATGCCTGGGAACTCCAAATGTCCTTTCGCTATCAATGGAGGATATCAGGAGTATTTGGGCTCTGAATGTGTTGGCGTTCAGGGAACTCTGCCAACCTTTGGCATTTCTGAAACTAGACACCAAAGGAAAAGCAGGGTGGTGTAGCTTATATTGTTTCCAGAAAGTTTTACCATTTCAGGACAAATGGAATTAGTGGAACGGTTTAGCAGAAGGCTGAACTAAAGGCTACAGTTAGCTGCGGAGAACAGGTTAAACTGGAAGAGTATTTCAAGGCTGGAATCATAATCTGTTAGGCTACAGTTAGCTGTGGAGAACAGGTTAAACTGGAAGAGTATTTCAAGGCTGGAATTATAATCTGCTGGGTTAAGTGAATGGTTTGATAAGATCTAAGACTGCCAATGTTGGTACAAAAGATGTATGACAGGAGACATGGTGATGGAACAAGAGACGTTTAGGGAAAGACATGGAGATAGGCCTTAGTGGTTTAAAGTGAGTGGGAGGGTATGGATCAAGTTGCAGAAGATGGAAAATGGGTTTCCTAAGCCAAACGTGGTGTGATGGGTTATGAAAAAGCTGTGGTTGATGATCATAGTGGTGTGTGAAATGTGATGAGACTGGCACATGGCTATTAGGCATATTTTAATGGTGGAATGTTATATAGCTGAGAGGAGAGAGTATGCACAAGGATAAGAAGAGCAGAGGAAGGAGTGAGGGAACAAAAGGAATGTGTTCGAAGGAAAAGTTGTAGATTCAAGGTTTAAGGTGACATCCTGCAGTATCTGTGGAAAATTATAAATGTTTTTGCACATTTATGGCTAGAGTGTAATTATATTATTTTGAACAATATGCATGTTGTAGTTATTTGTTTCTGTATTCACTTTTTATGTGTGTGGGCTGTGCTATGATGTTTCATGGCGTGTAACTTTAAATCTGTGCTTAGAATCTGTCATTCTGTTACAACCTTCTCTGCTGTGGATTGCAGCAGGGTTCTAGACTTAACAATTGGACCGCCGTATGTGTTGGGAATAGCTTGCCTTGGCAATGAGGAATTAACTAAGATTGTGGATGCTGTCATAGTTTTGAAAACCTTGGAGGAAATGATCTTCTGCAGAATAACATTAATCATAGAACCATATATTTAAAAAAGCTTTCCATTATTTTTTTGACATATTTTATTAAGAAATGTATCACAGCATAATGCTTTATGCATGCATAGCACTGGGAATTTATCAAGAACATCAGTTTTGTTTGTACAGTCACAGGTACCTGTTGGGAACGGGATGGTTACAGCACTGAACCCAACAACGGAACAAATTATAGGTGGAGTTTTGTGAGACTTGGCAATGGTATCCAGGATGAAGAAGTGCAATCAGTGAAAGAGATCATTCTTTCACATTCACAGGCCTCTGTATGTTTGTTGTGCCCCGACAGCTCAAACAGTAGGTCGGCCAACTGACCTTTGGAGTCAGTTCTGGGGTCCTAGGTTCAAGGCCAGTAGGTCCAATCTTCCTTCTTCAGACAGCAGGGCAGTCCTTTTTAGGTGGAGTGTCAGTGTGCATATGCTATTTGCAAGACGTGTTGTATTCACTATGCGGAGTGTAATCCCGCCTGCTGCTTACCATAGGTTGGCTCTTGCGTTGCTCTTCTTTGCTGGCTCCTCATTGGTTGCCACTCCCAATACCTCACTTCCGTTTTTCGCTCAGGAGCACCGGCCAACTACAGTTTCCTTATGCTGTAGGTGTTGATGTGTTCCTTTGGGGACTACTTCTTTTATTTCCTGCTCGGTACATCTTGGGCTAGATTCAGTAATGTTTTACTTCTGTGCAAAAACAGATTCAATTTGTTTAGTTCAGTTTATCGCCTCTTTTCAAATGTGAACGTACAACACAAAAGCAGGTTTTTAAATTTTTAAAAAAGTTTTATATATCGCGAACTTGGGTTGAACTATGTGCAGTCGTTTCCTCGATCATTGGAAACGCACTTCCGCGGAGGGATAACAGGCTCTGCCACATTCATCCTAGCTCTCTGAAGGTTCCGCCTACAACTGAAAAGAAAGGTGCTCATACGTCATTAGGGGGTTGTCTTGTTGTTTGGGTGCAGCAAACCTTGGTTTCCAAGCTGGAAAAGAAGTGACGTACCAGTCAGCTGGGTATGCGGGACTGCTGGTGTTGTTGATCTGCGTCACTGTGTCCACAACTGCACTGGACCTGTCGATCTTGCCAGAACTCTTAGCCTTCAGTCTGAGGTCCAGCCGAGGGGTGAGTGAGAAGAACCTTTAAAAGTGACATATGGTGCTGTGCGAAGCTTGGGTAGGAACGTAGTTTCTGTTTTAGCTGATGGGTCGGGTCTTAGCAGGTGAGATTCCACTGTCAGAGCCTAGCTTGCTGCTATTTCTTGACACCTGCATTGTGACCTCACTCACCGCACAATACACAGAAAAAATCGCGAACCAGCCGCACATCCTCCAGGTTCTGGCCTCTGGGATCTTCTGCCGGGCTTGAGATTGTGGTGCTTCCCATCAATCAATCAATCAATTAGGGGAATTATAAGTGCGCTACTCACCCGTGAGGGTCTCAAGGCGCTGGGGGGGGGGGAGTCCACAGATCTGTTCAGCCGAAGAGCCAGGTCTTGAGAGTCTTCCTGAAGATGTTCAGGGAGGGGGCGCGTCTGATGTCTGCCGGGAGCTCGTTCCAGGTCTTGGCCACGATGTGAGAGAAGGATCTTCCGCCTGCTCTGGCTCTGAGGATGCGGGGGGTTTCAGCCAGTGCGAGGTTGGAAGATCGGAGGTTTCTTTTGGGTACGTGGAAGTTGATTCTGTCGTTGAGGTATTTGGGACCAGTGTTGTGTAGGCATTTGTAGGCGTGGGTGAGGAGTTTGAATGTGATTCTTTTCTTCACAGGGAGCCAGTGGAGCCTTCGTAGGTGTTGGCTGATGTGTTCCCTCCGGGGGATGCCGAGAACGAGTCTGGCGGCGGTGTCCTGTATCGTCTGGAGTTTGCGGAGTAGGGACTTGTTCATGCCGGCGTAAAGTGCGTTTCCATAATCCAGTCTGCTGGTGATGAGTGTGTGGGTGACTGTCTTTCTTGATTCAGTGGGGATCCATTTGAAAGTCTTGCGAGAGGATACAGAGGGTGTTGAAGCAGCTGGAGGTAACGGCGTTGACCTGTCGGTTCATGGTGAGGGATGAGTCGAGTCCATACCGGAACACAGTGAACTGCCGTGAGAACGTCTATAGCATACTCGCTTCAGATCGGACAACGAACACTATCGCCAACTACACACAGATCGCCCTCACGGCCCATCCCTTTACAGATTTTATATGTCACGGTTTTATCTTGCGAATCCTTCTTATTCATAGACCACGTTTCTACTAGCCGGAGATTAATTGAACCGGCAACGTGACCACGCATTCAGAAATTCTTTTACCATCTCAAGTGATTAGCCCAGCCGGGTTGGAAATATCACCGGCAGCGCGATTATAAAGTCGTACACGTCAACATTCAGCCCTGAGGAGTCGCGGAATTAACTTCCATACGCGACGAAACACGTGTCGGCTGGTTTCTGTTTGACCATATGAAAACCGAATAAAAGACCAAAACAACACAACGTTTATATGATTATTAATCAATGTTTTGTATATTTTCTCTGGGTGTATTGAACTTTATACATACTGTTGAATTACCCTTATGTGTGCCTAGGTTTATATATTAATTATGAGTCGAGTACGATGCCAAGGTTTTTGGCGTGGTCCGTGGGGGTCGGCGGGCTCCCGAGGGCAGGCGGCCACCAGGTGTTGTCCCAAGCTGAAGGGGAGGTTCCGAGGACGAGGACTTCTGTTTTATCGGCGTTGAGTTTTAGGCAGCTGTTGGTCATCCAGATTGCGACGTCCTGCATTCCCTTCTGGAAGTTTAGTCTGGCGGTGGTGGGGTCTTTGGTGAGGGAGAGGATGAGGTGAGTGTCGTCGGCGTAGGATACGATGTTGAGGCCGTGTTGTCGGACGATGGCGGCGAGGGGGGCCATGTAGATGTTGAAGAGGGTCGGGCTCAGTGATTATCCCCGTGGGATTCGCAGGTGATTTTTGTGGGGTCGGAGAGGAAGGGTGGCAGCCTGATTCTTTGGCTTCTTTCGGTGAGGAATGACCGGATCCAGTCTAGGGCTGTTCCTTGTTCCGGCGTCATGTAGTCTGGCGACGAGTGTGCGGTGGGAGACTGTGTCAAAGGCTGCTGATAGGTCAAGTAGGATAAGGGCTGCAGAGTGGCCTTGGTCCAGGAGGGTGCGGATGTTGTCTGTGGCGGTGAGTAGGGTGGTCTCGGTGCTGTGGTTGCTCCGGAATCCGGATTGGGACTGGTCAAGGACGGCATTGTCTTCGATGAATTGTGTCAGTTCCCTGTTGACTGTTTTCTCTGTGACTTTGGCCGCGAAGGGGAGGAGCGAGATGGGCCGGTAGTTCTTGAGGTCGATGGGGTCGGCTGTGGGTTTCTTGAGCAGGGGCCTGACTTCTGCGCGTTTCTAGTCATCTGGGAAGGTGCCTGTTTCGAAGGTGGTGTTGATGGTGTGTTGTAGTTGTGGTGCCATGGTGGAGGCAACTCTGTGGTAGATGTGTGGAGGGCAGGGGTCGGTGGGGGCCTCTGAGTGGATGCCTATCATGGTCGAGGCGGTGTCTTCGGCCGTGACCGGCATCCAGGTGGAGATGGTGGGCTGGCTGGGGTGTCTGGGGGGCGGGCCAGCTGTGGCGTCCGGTGGGTGGTCGATGAAGTTGTCGTAGAGGTTTTTGATCTTGAGGTGGAAGTAGGTTCCAAGCTTATCGCAGAGGTCTTGGGACGGGGTGATCTCTGTGGCTTCGCTGCGGGGGGTTGGTGAATTCCAGAATGACACTGAAGAGTTCCTTGGAGTTAGTGGAGTTGGCGAGGATTTTGTTGTGGATGAAAGTCCTCTTGGTGGTTCTGATTTGGTTGTGGTATTCCGTCATGGCGTCCTTGTAGGTGGTGTAGTTTTCGGGTGTTTTAGTGTTTCTCCAGTTCTTCTCCAGGCGTCTGCAGGTACGTCTGGCTTCTTGGAGGTCGGTGGTGAACCAGGCCGCTTTCCTGGGGCGCTGTTTGTCGGGGTTGCGTAGCGGGCCAGCACGTCTGCGCAGTTAGAGATCCAAGTGTGGAGTTCTCTGGCTGCGACGTTGGCATCTGATGCCCAAGTGTGGTTACCCCGGGTGAGGGTGGAGTTGAGTTGCTCGTCGGTGACCTTGTTCCAGTTCCTCTGTGATAGGCGTGGGGCAGGTTTGGGTGTCTTGGGTTTGTCGACGGTGAAGTGTACGCAGTGGTGGTTGGTCCATGGTGGGTAGGTTGTGTGACTGAAGCGAGCGCTGTTTCCTGCAGCAAAAATGGGGTTGAGGGTGTGTCCGGCCCTGTGGGTTGGAGTGGAGACGAGTTGTTTGAGTCTGAAGTTGGCGAGGTAGTCCCGCAGGGTGGTGGTGTTGGGGTCGCTGGGGTTGTCGAGGTGGAAGTTCAGGTCCAGTAGCGGCCCGAGGCGGGAGTTCCGTGGGGCGGTGAGGCAGGGCGGGGGAGGGGCAGGGTGGGGGGTAGTAAACACCGGAATATGGATGAACGGAGCTAAGTAAACAATTAAATAAATAAAACTAATTTCGTTCCGCGCACTGCATTGCAAAATGCGATGCAGCCCATGCAACGAAATTCGTTTTATTTATTTAATTGTTTACTTACCTCAGTTCATCCATATTCCGGTGTTTACTACCCCCCACCCTGCCCCTCCCTCGCCCGCCTCACCGCCCCACGGAACTCCCTCCACGGGCCGCTACTGTTCAGGTCTCCGATGAGTATGTAGTTCATTGAGGCAATGACGTGTGGTGCGATGAGGTCGTTGATGGTGGCGGCGAAGTGGGCCCGGGGGGTCTGTAGATGAGGGTTCCGCGGAGTGTGGAGTTGGGGCTGATCTGTATCTGGAAGTACAGGTGTTCGGCGGCGGGGAAGGTTTCGCTGGAGGTGGTGAGGCGGAGGGTGTTCTTGTGTGCGATGGCGAGGCCCCCTCCCGGGCGGTTGGGGCGGTCTTTCCTCTGGATCTTGTATCTGTCCGGGATGGCGGTGGTGATGTCTGGGGCGAAGGCGGCGTTGGTCCAGGTCTCCGTGAAGAAGGCGATGTCGGGCGAAAGAGAGTCGAGTAGGTTCCAGATTTCCACGCCGTGTTTGTGCACAGAGCGCACGTTGAGGAGGATGCATCTAAGGGTGGTGGTGAGGGTCTGGCGGCAGTGGAGGCAGGAGAACTGGCAGTGGGTAGTGTTTGGCGAGGCCTGTTGGCAGTCTCTGAGTCTTCCTGGGTTCAGTGCATGGAGGGTGGTTGTGCTGTAGCGGTGAATGGTTCGAGATGCAGGGTCCCTGGCGCTGGTCGTGGTCGGGCGCAGAAGGGCTTTCCTTAGGCGCGCATTTGTGTGCCTGTCCGCTGCCGCCATTAAGAAGGGGGGGAGGGACGATCAGCTGGGAGGCGGGAACAGCGAGAACAGTGGGGAGGGGCCGCAGTGGCTGGAAGAGGGGAGCGGGAGAAAAAACGGGCACAGAAGCAAAAAATTAACAGTTACAAGGGGAAAAAACAGATACAATTACAAACAGATAAATTACCAATAACAAACAATCAGGTGCAGGGAGAGGGAGACAGGCAGGAGGCAGCAACGGGCGACACACTGGGCTGTACAGCGGCCTAGAACACCTCGCAGGAGGGGCCGGAGGGCTCAGCGGCGGTGAAAGTAGAGCGGAGCTGCTGGGGAGAGAGCAGGCCAGTGACCGAAGGTCAGCGGTCTTACTCGCGCTGCCCTGCAGCGGCCGCCATTAAGAAGGGGAGGGGGGAGGGACGATCAGCTGGGAGGCGGGAACAGCGAGAACAGGGGGGATGGGCCGCAGGGGCCGCAGTGGCTGGAAGAGGGGAGCGGGAGAAAAAACGGGCACAGAAGCAAAAAATTAACAGTTACAAGGGGAAAAAACAGATACAATTACAATTACAAACAGATAAATTACCAATAACGAACAATCAGGCGCAGGGAGAGGGAGACAGGCAGGAGGCAGCAACGGGCGACACACGGGGTGTACAGCGGCCTAGAACGCCTCGCATCAGTGGCCGGAGGGCTCAGCGGTGGTGAAAGTAGAGCGGAGCTGCTGGGGAGCGAGCAGGCCAGTGACCGTAGGCATCGAAGACAAGCTTGCCATTCGTCTTCGGTAAAGCTTGCCAACTACTACACAGGGACCATCATTGTGGCATGGTGTTTGAACCCTGCTCATGTGGCTACATTTGGGGCTTTAATGGCCTACCCCTGCAAATATTGTTTAATGTATAAAATCTAGCAAAAAAACAATTTAAGTAACGTAATGGTTATAAAACGTGACCCGGCATCCCTTGAATCTGACAGTAATGGTTCCCTGAATAATTGTAACTCAAAACCTCTTAGCATTGCTCATGCACGGTCATACTCCTCATGTCATGTATGACATAATCAGAAACATCATCACCACCCAATGTAACTATATGTGCAAGGCAAATACCACATTTTGTGCAAGACCCCAGTCGGCGACAAAGTTATAAGCAAATCCTAAATGCCTTTGTAATGGATGCTTACAGCGATAACTAAATAGTCGCAATGCTAACTTCAATATATAGAGTATACATATAAACACCTACCTTCCTTTGAGTGACTGCGCTGTGCTTAAACAGCCGTGCACTTACCACACCCTCCAATGCTCATGACCGATCACAGCAGTCTGACCAGCACCGAAAAAACGTGTTCAACCCTGTGCTACCCACCCTTCTATAACACCGCGAGTCAAAAACATTCAGTACACTGTCGTAGTCCAGCGGATAACTGCAGTACTGTGTACATGTTTATTTAAGGGGTAAATACTATGTAATACCGATGGGTTGCAATAATTGTGCATTTAGCAGTAGATAATTTTGCTTTCCATGAGAAGTTTCATGTCCTAAGCTGCTGCATGCACTGTGCGTTTAGTCAGCTCTGGATTGATTGCCCTACCAATCGTTTCTTGGAGCAAGATAGCAATAATAGGTTGCTGATTAAGCATCCCCTTCGCATGTTTCTATCAAAGAATGGTTGTTTCATGTCTCTCCGAGATAGCTGGCTAGTACTTATCTATAACTTTATACTGTGCTGCAGTGGTCACTGAACGTTTTGAGTCATACTGGAAATGTAGGTGAATGTTCATTTGTTTCCAGTTAAAGAGACCAGCACTTTCACTACTGGAAGTGCTCCATGGACATTCCTGGATAACATCATCAGTCTAAGACTGTTGAAATGGTCGGTCTTTTTACTCCCAACGGCAATTTCTTTTTCCTTCGGTGTGCAGATCTATGATGTGACAGTGCTTTCAATATATTTTTGTGACCTTGGAGCTCATGGCATTTAGATCAAATATTGGATCTTTGGCATATAGTGGCTTTCATTTATCTCATGGTATGGTTTCAAATAGTATTATGCTTTACTGGAGAAAAAGATGTAAGGGAGAGAACGCTGGGTGTTCTGATTTACCAATCTTAAACATGCCACGTACTTCGTTGCATGATTTTTTAGACCTCTCTGGATGTGAAAAGGACACCTAAATGGACAATCTAACATCCAAAGCACTTTCTTTTTAGGTCTCTCCTACCAGCTAGTGCAAGCTGTATGACTGCAAAAGACCTTTAACGGGCTTACCAAGAACTTACAGTGGGCTTACAACCTGCCTATTGCTTACAATTGGTTGACTTTTATTGTTTTTCTCATTTGCATGCTTCGTATTCAATGGGATGGCTGCCTCCTCTAGTGTTTGTCCATCCACTTTACCATACTTTTGAGTGGCTGACTTGTATCCTTCCGCTGTTTTCCTTTAGCTACTTTTTAGGTTGAGCGTCCGCGCACATGCGCTGTCTGTAAGACGTGTTGTATTCACTATATGGAGTGTAATCCTGCCTCATACTTACCATAGGTTGACTCCTGCGTCGCTCTTCTTTGCTGGCTCCTCATTGGTTGGCGCTGCTGATACATCATTTCTGTTTTTCGCTCAGGAGCATTGGCCAACTACAGTTTCCTTACTCTTTAGGTGTTTATGTGTTCCTTCAGGGACTACTTCTTTTATTTACTGCTCGTGTTGCACTGTGTACATGGGCTCTCTTCGGGTTTCTGTGGGTGGATGTTTTTTTTGTTGCCTTTTTAGCATCCCATGCTTGCTGCACCCTTTAGGGCTAGGATGCATTTGGTAAAAAGCGAGCGACAAGGAAAGCAATCTTGAAGTACAGAATACACGCTGGTGTTTAGTGCTTGCGCTAAGGTTAGTCTCGCCAGCATTAAGGCTGTTCCATGTGTTTTTTACTGAGTGGTTCCTATTATTCTCGTAGGAGTAATGTGACGTGTGAGCACGTCCGTCACCGACGGCCTTCCGTGTGTATATTCAATGTACACCCATACAGTTGTGATCCCCACAACTGTACTGGTTTGCAGCAGAGTGTACACACTTGCACGCTGTTCCGGCATCCCTTTATTTTAACCCGTCCTCGACAGTGCAGAACTGAAATACATGTGCAACGCTATCTCCTTGTATTTCTCCTGTTTCTCACACCATTCTCTCATGCGGTGGTTGTGAAGGTCTAAATTGGAAACAGATGTCTCTGGTTACCCTTACGCGACGCTCGCCATACCTTGGGGTAGCCACAGGCCTCGATGGACCATAAATACAATTCCGGTTCACAAGTGTATCTCGTAGCCGTCCCTGGCATGGGTTCCATCGGCATGTTCATGTGCCAATAGCTCTAACTCTCCAAAATGTGAGACCTATTGCATTGCAGATGGTTGTTCTGAATCTGGTCAGGTCTAGGAGTGTTCTGGGTGGTCAGGTTCCTTTCTGTTTGTTGGGTCAGATCCTTATGAAGTGTAACAGGGAAGCACAGCTCCTCCCCAGCCATCCCGAACGGAAGACCCAGCCCCCTCTAGGCCCAGGTCCTTTCACTGTCTGGCTTCAATACACATTTCCCAGTGGGGGAGCCATCAACAGCTTAGGGGCAGCTGGCTACTCACAGAAAAGCCCTGAAAATTTTAGGCAGGGAAATGCCAACTTTCTAAAAAGTAGTATTTCCAAAATAGCTATTTAAAATCTAACTTTACCATTAAAGATGATTTTTTGTTACAATCAAATCTCCCTCAGCCAGCCTGTCCTCTCCAAATCTGCAGGGGTCAGGCTGCTATAACTTCCAGCCACAGACCCGTCAACTGTTAACACATTTTCTCCTCTCCTTGCTTCAGCTCTGGACCTGTGACAAAGCAGTGTCATTCATCTTCCTCACCAACCTCTTCATTCTCAGGGTCATCATCCTCCTGCTCTGTTGTTGCAGTTTGCATCCTACGGAACTCATCACCGGCTCTGGGGGCTTTTGAAAGTCCACCTTTGAGGCCCCCTTCCTCAAGGTTAGCCATCTCTTTTTGCAGAGCTTCCTCAATTCTGCAGCTTTGAGGCCTTCTGTGTTGCTGAGTTTCATCTCCTTGTCAACAAAATATCACAGTTGCAAAAATGTGAGAAGAATGGAATTTAGAACAAATCAGAAAAATGACCAATTACAAAATAAAGTAGATTGTTTTTTTAAACTATTTTTATGGTAGATTATTAAGGGATTTTTGGTTTTACACATAACACTGAGTGATAAGGCAAGAACACAACAACTGAATCCCACTGCTAAACACAATGTAAGAAATGGGGTTATTTGTTGAAGGGGGGTGAGAACCCTTTTCAAAGAACAATCACAAACCTTGTCAGGGTGAACCACAAAAGGTACTAAATAAGCCTGTGCTTAACCCTCTGGTAGCTTGGCATAGAAGCAGTCAGGCTTAATTTAGACACAATGTGTAAAGTATTTATGCCGTGCTCAAACAGTAATAACGTGAAAACACAAGAAGACTCCCAAATCAATTTAGAAATATTTGGCCCCAGTCTAGCTAGTGAAACAAAAGGCAGCAGCAGGTAGGGTGACAGGTTCTTTTGTGTGTGCCGGGGCAGATCCCTTTGAAGTGTAATCAGGGAAGGGCAAAGGTCCTCCTCAGCTATCCTGTAAGGAAGACCCACTCCTGTCTACACACAGGACCTTTGTCCACTCTCTGGCTCCGATACTCATTTCTGAGTGGGGGAACCATCAACAGCCCAGGGGCAGCTGGCCACTCAAATAAAGGTCCAAGAAACTTTAGGAAGGGAAATGCCAACTTTTATAAAAGTTCTATTCACAAAATAATAATTTAAAATCTGACTTTACCATTAAAGAGAGGTTTTCAAATTGCAATTAAAATGAGTGGAAGAAGTGTTTCTCTAGCTGTTCTTAAACTGACTTTAACACGTATTAAATGTAATAAGGTAAACCAGTGTTAGTCTATGAGAAGCTAGCCTTGACACAGTGAAAAAACGACTTTGGAGATTTTTCACTGGCTGGACTTGTAATACATTAAAGATACGTGTCCTACTTTTCAAATACCATACACTCTTCCCTGTGAACATTTAGGGGCTACCTTAGGGGTGCCTTATGGGTCTTAAAGGAGAAAGGAAGGATTGGGCTTGGCAAAGGTTTATTGTGCTAAGTCGAAATTGCAGTTTAAAACTGCCCTACAGGATGTTGTGGCAGCCTCAGACACGTTTTAGAGAGCTACTTTAGAATGTGGCACAGCGAGTGCTTCAGTTCACTAGTAGCATTTAATTTACAGGCCCTGGGTACTCATAGTACCATATAATAGGGATTTAAAAGGCCACCATGCGAATCTGCATGAAATAATTCCTGGAACTGGGATGAGGGAAATAAGGCAAACGCGCCTTTCCGAAAAGCCAAAGGAATTCAGACATCAACCGGATTATCGTGGAACGAATATTCCCTCAATAGATTCAACAATATTGCAGATAAGCAGTCAAAAAGACCTTCGGCATTCACCTCCCTCTACCAAAGAACAAAATGAAGAGGGTCCACAATCGCATAACCCTCGGGGAGAACAACAAAGCATATCCCAATACTTCCCCAAACTATCAAAGGTTCAAAATAGAAAAACCTTGGCTAAACAGCAGCAATCTCCGAAAATCACACATTGGCTGGAAACTCAGACTGATCAATTCCCATTATTAGGAGATCAAGCGAAACTTCAGAAAACAAAAGTAGATCAGACTAAACCAGTCACGATAAAAACAACTTGCCCTCAAAACACATCTGAAGAGAAAAAGTACACAGGAGAAGCCAAATCTAGCGGAACCCCAAACCTACAAAGTAATAACTGACAAAATTACCCAGAAGGTTTAGTAACATTAGAAATGATCCCGCATTATAACTCGAGAGGACACCATGATATTCTCAACCGTAGTGCAATTTTAAAGCTTGCTAATTCCATTGAAACATTTAAACACAAACCACATTGAAAGCATTCAATTCAAAATACTCCCAAGTGTAAAAGGGAGAGAAATGACGGTTGTAACTTGGAGCGACCCAAAATCGCAAAGGAATTTTGGTACCATAAAGAATGTTTTACCAAATGGGGAATTGAAATAAGAACAACGGAAATAGAACGATATCCCGGTCCGCTATGTCCATTAGCAGAATTAAGATCGGTAACGGACAGAGGATTACTTCGGGGGGCAGTCGGATCCACCGCAAATGCCCAGGAGGGCTGGTCCAATTTACGTATTATCCATCAAGCAACACCAAAAGCAGCCACTCAAGCACGAAAAGTTCTTCTTTCAATCACACGAGGCATGGAGAATAATAATAAAGAAGCATGAAAAAGTAATTTAATATTCTGCTCTTGGAACATCAACGGTTTTGGCAGCAAGACAGAGGATGCGGATCTCCTAACCTTCCTAAAAAAATTCGACATTTTATTATTTCAAGAAACCTGGTCGACAGTACCTATACAGATGAATGGTTTTAAAGAATTCCAACAACACGCCATTAAAGGCATATCATCAGGCAGAGCATCTGGTGGATTATCAATTTACCTTAGCACAAGCATACCATGGTCCTACGAATTGATTGGGCTAGGACAAACTTGGATTCAATGTATAAAAATGTTACTACCACAAGATTGTATCAACGACCTGCCACGCAACTACGAGGAAAAGTCACTATTAATATGTAACGTTTACATTCATCCAGCATCAAAGGCAAAACAGGAGAAAATCGCGACTCTTAAAGCGCTGCTTAAATCATTACAATCCACCTTTCCGCAAGCGGGAATAGTATTGTCAGGTGATTTCAACATGTTCTTATTGCAAGTAGACCAAACACAAAATAAACAACAAAACAAATTTCAAGGGAAAATAATCCCCCCTGTAGTTACAAATTACCGAAAAAAAGATCGGCATGGCCAAATGTGTGCTTCAATATTTGCTGAAATAGGGATGATAACTCTAAACGGACGCCTTCCGCAAGACCAACCAGCGGCACCAAGCAGAATAGTTAAGCAGGCACACTCTGTTCTAGATTACACAATAGTGGACATCGAGTTACTGCAAATGATCTCTAGTTATCAAATAATCCACAGACTAGAGAGTGATCATAGCCCGCAGTCAATTGACTTGTGCATTCAAATTTCAGGAGCAGCTGCAAGTAATGACTTGTCGGAAATCACTAGTTCATACAACCTAAAAAGACTTGCGTGGAATGGCAAAAATGCCAGTGAAATAATGAATTACCTAAAAAATGTACCGGCAACTAGAGAAGAACAAAGTTTGGAACAGCCCTGGGCAAACTGGGAAAATATGATCAAGATGCTTATTTCCAAATTTCAATTACAGAACAAGCATAGCGGAAGTAAACCCAGGACAACAACAACAGAGTTCCTTAGCTCATCATCAGGTAAAAAAAGGTCATTAAATCGGGAAATAAGAAAACTACGCGGCAATGCCCTGAGCACGAGCGAGGGCGCAAGGCAGCAAATCCATCAATTGAGGCAAACATACAAAAAAGAGGTGTGGATAGCAAAGGAAACACAACAAACCAAAATCTGGTTAAAATTACTGGAAACAAGTAAATCAAATAATAATAAGAAATTCTGGGCAGAAATTAACAACATAGCAAACGGATTTTTCCGCCAACATAACGCAGACATACTAGAGGCAGACTGGATAGCCCATCTAGCTCAAAACAAAATGGATAACACTAAACATCAAGGCATGAATACAGATCACATTGTTCCATATCAATCAAAAAACGATCATCCAGAAAACGTGTTTGAAGGAAATTGGATTTGAATCAACCAGGTCCAAATGGTCATAAAAAAAATTAATATCTAGAGGAGCCCCAGGCCCAAACGGCTTGCCAAATGGGCTTTTTAAACAAGATAAATCACTTTGGGCTGAATTTCTTACTCCATTGCTCAACCACGCTTTCCAATCAAACAGCATACCAGCATCATGGAGAGGCAGCGTCCTACACCCGATATTTAAAGCTGGCACTAGATCAGACCCGGCGAATTACAGGTTACTTGCTTTAATTGATGTAGAGGCCAAAATATACGCATCAAATCTCCTGATAGCACTAGAAGAATGGGTCACTTCTGGCAAGATTCTCCCAGTCACACAGACAGGCTTTAGACCAGGCACAAGCACGATATGTAATCTTCTGGCCTTGAACCTTCTTGTCAAAAAGCAAAGCGCAAATCAACTAAATTGTACATCTGCTTCGTCGATCTAAAAGCAGCTTTCGACATGATACCGAGAGAACTCTTGTGGCAAAAGATGGCAAATTGGGGCATTCCATCACCGCTACTCCGGGCCATTGTCAACTTGTATACATCCACCTGGGTCAAGATAAAACTAGGGAACGGTGAAAGAACTACAGCAAGAATTCCAACACATATCGGTTTAAAGCAGGGATGTGTGCTGGCTCCTAGTCTTTTCAACATCTTCACCGCAGACCTAGACAAGAGGCTATCAGAAGTCCAAAGTGATCCTCCAAAGTTAGCACACTGCAAAGTAAGAAGTATGCAGTATGCAGACGACATTATTCCATGCAGCCAGACTCCAGTGGGCTTACAGCGCCTGATTACAAAGCTGCTGGATTACATCAAGGAGCTCGGTTTGTCTCTCAACAACAATAAAACAAAGGTAATTTGTTTTTCAGCTAACACCTGGCAAAACCGAAATAAATACAAGTGGTACGCAGCAGGAAACATCATAGAGCAGTGTGCCTCCTATAAATATCTGGGAGTAGTGGTTGATTCAAGGTTCACACTCAAAGAACACTTAACAAAAAAAAAAGCTCAAGCAAATAAATTATGTTTCGCTTTAAACATGTTAAAATCAAAATTAAAGTGCCATTCAAATTCCCATCTACTAAAAGTTATTGCTGCCAAATTTCTCCCGACCCTCACTTATGGCTCCGAATTATTCAAAGGTCAAGATGCAAACTTCCTGAATCTCCAACAATAAGGCCTATTCAAACAAATCTTTCGGATACCACAGTTTGCATCTCAAGCACAAGTGCGACTGGAATTCGGGTTATTAAACCAACATCCGGGTAGACAAGCAGCAATAATAAAAATGTGTTGGAAATTAAAAGCAGCAGAAGAGGAATCCTTGCTGGGGCATTGCTGGACAGAAATGAAGAACCAACCAAATGGAAAAAAAGACTGGCATACAGAACTTGAACAAGCTTTAACAACTCTAAATATGCATGACGCTTGAAACACCAACTACAGTTTCACTGCATTAAAAAAAATAGCCAACAATGCTGCAAAGCAAAAAGCCTGGATAATGGACAAAGCCGCCCTAGCAAAGAAAAAACATGGCTGGATGGTTCTATCCTCATATGAGACTCGATCACCTCAAACGTATCTTGTCCAACACATAACTCCATCAATCCAGCAATTGTTACTTTGGATCCGGTTGGGAGCTTTTAGTTCAAAAGATCAGGTCCCAACGTGGAAACAAACATCAGATATCCGGATACAAGTTCCGTAACATCTAGTTTACATTTGCACTTTGCACGTGATTTCAGCAAATAAATCATATTGCAGATTTTGCACATGGTCTTAGATAGGAAATTGTGGATTTGTAATATCCAGCTTTTATTTTGCATTCAGTATGCAATTTTAGCAATGCAATTGTGGATGTATGTATATCTGTACTATGCAAAGTATGAAATCTGATGTTCATCCAAAAACTAGTGTTATTTTGTATAGTTCACATTGCACTTTGTTCTTGATCTTAGCCATGAAGCAGAGGATCAGCGGTACCTAGTAGACATTTGTATTTTGCACATGATTTTAACCACAAGATCAAGGATGGTGTAGTTAGAGGAATAACTTATGTATAGCTGACTTACACTTAACTGGTAGTTGATTAATGCTGAAAAACATGAAAGCTCCTTTTGCTCTTTTTTGTTGTTCTTTTTTATATATATATCTCGCCAACTTAATGATTTTAATACACAATTGTAATGGTTTTAACTAACTATACACAATAAACATTTACTTACTGATTTAAAAGTAAATTAAATGTACCAATCAGGTATATGCCAATTTTACCATGTTTACAAGGGAGAGTACCAGCACTTTACCACTGGTTAGCAGGAGTAAAGTGCACAGATTCCTAATGCCAACAAAAATGGGTTCAGCAACAGAAGAAAGAAATCTGAGGTGACCTAGCAGAAAGGGCAAATTTCCAAAAGTTACTAACATAATGTAAGGCGGACTGCTTACAGTATGACTGATAAAACTAGCTGACCTGTAGAATATCAAGTCCTACAACTGGCAAACGTATGTACCATAGAGGGTTAGGTACTGACATGTCCATTTTAGTTATTTATGTCTTCAAGAAAGGATGCTAAAACATTGAAAGACATGTGTTGAAAACCCTTTCTTTTAATAACTGGATCTTTTGAGTAATCCTGTGAGATGATTACTTTTTTCCCCCCACATCATGACTTTGTGATGTTGGATGAAATCTAGAATCATCTCCACGTGTCGATATCTCAGAGGTTTTCATACACTTTATCTTGATCACAGAGGTTGGTAATGTAAATGTTGGAACACAGCACACTCTCTCCAGTTCAAATCCTTTAATAAAGACAGAACCAGTTATTTTTGGTATCCAGTTCTCTAAACCGTTAACCCAAGAGCACAAGAGATCCTAAACTCCTCTGTGTAGGACTAAAATGTGGAGGTTTCCTTTTCTATTCCTACATTCCAATTCTGCTATTTCTTTCTGTAATTTGGCAGTGATGTTCTTTGCGATTGGCAGGTCCTTCTCAGTTTTGAGCTCTGCATCTTCCAGATGTTTTTATTCTGCTTTCTCTCTGTAATTCTCTCCCTGTTCTGTTTAATGTAATTTCGCACCCCTAAGATCTCCTGTTGCATGATGTTGGTATTGACTTGCGTGCTTTGAAATAATTCCAGGACATCAGAGAGCTTCTTAAGGATAGTGTCCATGGTACTATTGAAGTCTGATTTGGTTTTAATCAGAGATTAAGGATTGGATGGCTTAGCTTTGGTCAATTTTAGATTGGATTTATGTTGTTTGTCAGCCATCTTAGTGTTCCAGTTGTTTATTGATTGAATATGAGTAAGATTGTTAGTTGTGAGGTGCTTAGGCTGTGTTATGGGTTAGCTGTTATTTTAACTGCATAAAACTCAGCAGCAGTTTAATCACAGGTTAGGCCTATCACAGGTTGAGAGGAGAATTTTTTTAAGTTATTTATGTCATGCAGAAGTCTTCCTGTGTCCCAAACAGCACCTCTGCAACGTGCAAAGGAATTATTGTGATTGATAGTCCTGAACAGGCGCCCCCCGTGCCTAGGGGAGGGGCACCCTTAGTAGCGCCACGGGGCTGAGCCTCCTCCGGGGCCCTGGACAAGGAAGGGGTTGGCTGGCTGAGGTGATGTCATTGTGAGGCACGGAGAAATGAAACCTAGCAGAAACTAAACTTAGTGGGTATTTAAGGCCGTGCCCTGGGGGGTTTCGTTCTCTTTGTCCCCTCGGACCACAGCCTGGCCACAGGAGCGTCGTCAATGTGGAAAAAGGTTCCGGTTGGCGGCGGGCGGAGGTGGCGGGCCGAGTTGGAGGGGGCCGTGGCGTAGTGTAATTTCTAGTTAGGTTTATATATTATTTTATTGGTATTATTATTTGGTATTGGTATTATTATTTTATTGGTATTATTATTGTATTGGTATTGTGTTCCGGGGCACGCGTTTGCTTTGTTGGGGTGGTTCGCTGTGCCGGGGTCGCGGCGGGAGTCTGATCGGATTGCGTGGCTGCCGCGTTTCTTGGACGAGGGCGCGCCCGTATGTCGTGATCGTTTTTCGAGCTTGAGATTGAGCCACGCGCCCGTATGTTGTGATCGTTTTTCGAGCTTGAGATTGAGCCATTTTGAATAGGGAAGTGTTTCGGATTCGCTGTGCCATGGATGCCAGCACAACGCACCATGTTTTCCCAGAAGGAGCAATTTGACTCAGACAGTAATATCTTAAAATCGCTGGCTGAAAGTCAGGCATGGGTAAAACCCTACTAACAATATAACTGAAAGACAAGAAGGCAACATGTACAGGCATAGAGCGTGAGAGGAAAGCAGAACAATAGAGCGTGACTGGCTGTTGGCTAATTCTATTTTTGCGTTTATGTGTGTTTGGGTGGACGTGCGTGCATGCATGCATGATTGGTTGTGTGGACCTTTTATTGTTTACCAATATTCTGTCTGCTTTCTGGGCCTAGAGGTGGCAGCCGTTCCAAGGGCATGCGGTTGCGTTTCGCTTACGCAGCGTCGTTATTGTGCATTGGGAAGGTACAGTTGCTGGGCGGAGGCCTTCAGTCCTGGCACCGGTGCTTTGGTGTTGAACAGGTCAATACGTTGGCAAATTTCATTTGCGAGTCGGGGGCTCGCACATTTCCTCACAGGGGCACAATGTTGGAAGCTGCAACTGATTAACAGTTGACGAGCTGTGGTCATATTATGAACAATGCATGTTCAGGAATGCATCTGGCGGCCCAGCGGGTCTTATACATGGCCAGTGGCTCCTAGTACCAGGCAGTGTTGCCGGTGGACTGCAGGGGGCGTGGCTGGGGCGGCGGAGCATTCGGCTGTTCCGAATTGATTATCTGTTCTTTTTTCTCAGACTCGTGCGATATGTAGCCCTTAAATGGTCTGATGTTACTAATGTTAATAAGGCTGTCGGGTGTAAATGAAGATGAAAGAAAGCATAATCCTCGCCTCTACCTAGGTGTGTGATAATGTTGAATATAGGGCATATCTGTGCTGCGTTGCATGTTTGTGTACATGTGCAATGTTCTGTTTAAAGTGTACTCTTGGATGAGTTGTACATATAGTATGTGTTTAAAGAAGCACTGCTGCGTGATTACAGTGATACTCACCTGTGTGGAATATCGGTACTTTGATGTGCGTGCGTGCAGTGCTCTAATGTGTCCTGTTGAGTCTGGGTGTTTTGTCAGTGTTGATTAGTTGTTCTGGGAAAGCAAGAGTATAGCTGGAGACCAACCAACAAAATTAAGTACGGGTTTGCATAAACCAAGCAAATTCTTTTTAGAAATGTATCAGCAAATTATTGATGATTTTTGCCTTCATTTCCTACTGTGTATGCCCCTCTGTGCGTGCTCCCTGCCCTCTTCATGGGTACTATTGGGTATATGAGGACAGATAATGGCGGGGGCGGCAGAGCATTCGGCTTGTTCCAAGGGCTTCACGCAGCTAACAAAAAATCCGAAATTCACTTCAAGTATTTTTAGTTTAATGGAAAAAAAAATTCTCTTGGGCAAATTAGGATGTTCTGCCTGTATTTTCACGAACCGAATGTATTGTCTTGGCACATTCTCACGCAAGGCACAGCGTTTTCATAGTTTGCCTTTGTTGTTACATACATGACATAGCGTGTATTTGTAAAACGCTCATTCACCCATGGGCGTCGTGGCGCTCAATGGCAGATGTTTGTTGTTGCCCAACTCCATGGCTTACTTTGTCGACCTCAGAGGGATGTGGGGCTGAGTGGACCCGCCAGGTTTTGAACGGGTGTCCTTGAGGTCGAGCACAGATCTATGCTGTAGACGCATTGTCAACTGACCAGGCAAACTACTTATCAATATAAAATACACAGGGTACAGGTGTCTTCCTGCTGGCGAAAACTTTCCAAGGCCCCCGAAGCAGGCATATCTCGCTAAATGCAGACAGCATTTCCCAGCAGCTATAATAGCAGCCCCTCAGTCGTGTGAGGAAGGACGGCATGTCGGAAAGGTGGGGCCAACATCAGTGTGATGCTCGTGGGCAGCTTTCACGGAGGCTGTCCCGGTATGTATATGCCCTAGAAGTCCGCTTGGTTCAGCTGGGAACATGTTTTCATGCCTGGCCTGTGCGGAGCCAGGTGGTACCTCTCCTTGCACACAAGGTGGGGGAAACATAACAGCCATTCTTTATGATTTACTTAAGTTCCTTCATATGGGCGGGAACAGGACTAGGATGTATGTTCTGCTACTCTGTATGACACGTGAGCGGACAATGCTGGGGAGGTAGAGCCAGCGGAGGCTTGCTTCCAGAGTTGATTTCTAACTTTTAAGTATGGTTTGTCCCAATACTCCCGCCAGTGGCAATGGTGGTTAATTCACTCAACAAATAAACAATATTAAACATGAATTAGAACAATAACGACAGGCATTCTGCTCATTCATTTAAGTTCCGGTTCATATGGGCAGGGACAGGACGGGGGTGTTTGGTTTGCCACTTTGAGTACCTTCCAATCGGACCATACTGTGGGAGGTTGATCCATTGGAGGCTTGCTTACTGATTTGATATTTCTGGCAGGGCTGTCCGCCCTGGCAATTCTGAGATCAGCTGTTGGTCACTGTTAACAAGGGGCCCGATTCACAGAACTAACTTACGACAAAATCCTAAACTTACTACCATTTTGGTATTCACAGAATGAACTTACTCATTTTGGTATTCACAGAATAAACTTACTCATTTTGGTATTCACAGAAGACACTTACACATTTTGTGTAACTTACACATTTTGTGTAACTTACACATTTTGTGTAACTTACTCATTTTGTGTAACTTACACATTTTGTGTAACTTACACATTTTGGTATTCACAGAAGGCACTTACTCATTGATGAGTAAGTGCCTTCTGTGAATACCAAAATGAGTAAGTTAATTCTGTGAATACCAACATTGTTGTAAGTTCATTCTGTGAATACCCAAATGTGTAAGTTCATTCTGTGAATACCCAAATGTGTAAGTTCATTCTGTGAATACCAAAATTGTTGTAAGTTTAGGATTTTGACGTAAGTTAGTTCTGTGAATCAGGCCCACGGTCCGGTTAGAGAAGTGAGCCTTAGTTCTTCCGCTCAGGTTATTGCGCTCGATTGGAAATGCTTGCTTTACCATGCTTACATCTAAAATTCCCGGCATTGACAGATAGCTTCGTATTGGTTTTTTCATCAGCTGTTGGTCACTGTTAACAAGGTCTGGTTAGAGAAGTGAGCCTTAGTTCTGCCGCTCAGGTTATTGCCCTTGAGTGGAAATGCTTGCTTTACCATGCTTACATCTAAAATTCCCGGCATTGACAGATAGCTTCGTATTGGTTTTTCATGGTACTACTAATCGGTCTTCAGAGCTGGTATGGGATCCTTTTAACAGTTATTATTCCAAAGTTGGGACAAGCAGTTTGCGACCATGAAGTAGTGCACTAGCGCAGCAGTGGGACCAATTACTGAGGTCATGGTAAACTCCAAGGTATTGTTTGTTAAGCTGTATTAGTGCCTCGAACAGTGGCAACACAAGCTTTACTTAGTGTTGGGCACTTAAGTGAGCCAACAGGTATAAGCTTAGTTCTTCCGCTCAAGTTATTGCGCTCAAGTGGAAATGCTTGCTTTACCATGCTTACATCTAAAATTCCCGGCATTGACAGATAGCTTCGTATTGGTTTTTCATAGTACTACTAATCGGTCTTCAGAGCTGGTATGGGATCCTTTTAACAGTTATTATTCTAAAGTTGGGACAAGCAGTTTGCGACCATGCAGCAGGGCACTAGCGCAGCAGCGGGACCAATTACTGAGGTCATGGTAAACTCCAAGGTATTGTTTGTTAAGCTGTATTAGTGCCTCGAACAATAGCAACACAAGCTTTACTTAGCATTGGGCACGTAAGTTGAGCCAACAGGTATAAGCTTAGGGGACTTAAACGCAAACTCCGAGTGTGAAGTGGTTCCCTCCAGATACCATAAAAAAGTACAGTACGTTGGCTATTCCGCAATGATTCATGCCTTATACATGAGGGTATGCATATCTCTCTGTGACAAGGCGCAGGATGCCCATCTGCACAATACATATTATCTTGGTGTGGGCTTATTACCTTGGTTATTATGCAAGCTTTCACAGCCTCTGCTTGACTAGGGGAACGCCCAAATACATAAGAACCCTTGCCGCTTAGGTGAAGGGGTCACTGCAGGAAACTGGGGTGTGGGGGCCCAAAAGTCTTTTGGGATACTTACCAGGGAAACAGCGAATGATGGTAGTGAGGCCAAGGGGTCTACACCGGGAGCCTCCACAGGGAACTGGGGTGTAAGGGCCCAGAACTCTTTTGGGGATAATTCACAGGGAACTACGAGTAATTCACAGGGAAACATCGAGTAAATAGTGGTGTTTGGTACCAGGAGCCTGGTACATCTGTAATCCTTGTGGCCGGCAGTGCTTATCTGAGTTGTAGTGGTGTTTTAGTTTCTTCCCTGGAATGTTGCTCTGCTACCAAACGAACCTTGTCTGCTCCACCTTAAGTATGGCAAGCAGTACAGGTTCCAGAGGTGAGGTTCACAAGTTGGCTATAAGTGAACAGCGGCCTTTAATAAGTAATTAAGGTACAAACAGTTCTTCTCCGAGTCCCGGCCTTTATCACCTTCTTCCTGCATGCGCTAATTAAACTTGCGGCATGCGCTAGTTAAACACACCGGTTTTTTATAAAGGCTACAGCAACTGTTATCCAGGCAACAGGTGCATACTATCTTGTTTTGCTGCTAGCAGACATTTAGGACAGTTGGTTCATGCTCTGATTAAACACACCAGTTCTAATCATGGTCAGTAGCATGACTGGGTGCTTCAACATGGCTCATGGCCGGCACCTACCGCCGTTTATTCTGTTATGGATCGGTGGTGAAGCCAGAGGCTGGGTTGGGGCTCCATGCAGTGCTGACTGATGTCCAGCAGGTGAAATAATTTGTTGGCGATCAATGCAACCCTAGAGGGGCCGCTTTTGCATCTGAACGTTTCTCCTCTATTTTCTTACTTTCGGTGGGTCTCTTGGCGTGATTTACGGGGCTCACAGGCCCATGTAGGTGGGATTAATAAAACGTCTACTACCAATTTCACTGTTATATCAAACTGTCCTAACCCACAAAGAATGGACTGAGTAGAATCTTGGGGAGGCTGCCTGTGTTCCAGTTCCCCGGTGGGCCAGTGCGGTATGCGGTGCCCTGGATGTCAAGTGGTGCAACTGTTGGCTGTAGCGCGTTGGGGCCTGCCGGCACAATATGCGCAGCAAAGTGGAACATTGGTGGCCGAGACGGCCAAGTTCAAATATACGGCCAAGTTCTAGTGTATGGCCAAGTTAAAAAGTTAGCCCACTTTTCTTCTGCTCCAAAGCCCACTATTCTAACATTGGTGCTGGTCCATGTGAATAACTCGGTGCACAGTACGGGCTCTTACTAACACCAATTAAAACTCCCAAAGGGCCAATGCGGTATTCAGTGCCCATTGTTGGTGCAGTTGGCAGACTCATTGTTCAGCAAACTTCCTGCAGAAACGGGCAGGTATGCCTCGGGTGGAACCTGGGAAAAGCGGTTGCAAGGCGGGACCTGCAGGCACGCCGCACACAGCGGAGGTCGCAAGAAGTATGTTCTCCACTGATGGTGGTAGATATGGACATGTGGAAGTTAACCCGCATATTTTAACTGCTTGCCATTTATAAACGGGCAGCGGTGTCCTGATGGGAACCTGGGAAAGGTGGTTGCAAAGCGGGGCCTATTGGCACGCGGCGCTCAGCAAATATCACATTAATATGTGCTGGATGGTCCGAAAATGGAATTAGTGATAGTTCTCTTGGGTTTTCGGGTTCTAGCTTGGGGGCTAATAATACCAGCGGTATTTGCTGGGGGGCGCTTCAGTCCAAGCTGAACAATTAACAACTTGGTCAAAATAATTTAGCAACTCCAATAATAGGCACAATTTGGCTCAACTCGTCTAGTCAGGAATTAGTCGTTGTTCTGTAAAAATAAAACAGGCAGGTGTTGTGGAGCACCGTCAGCGTCTGGGGGGGGAGGGTGAGTACGCTGGGGAGCTTCTCACCCTGTGGCGGAGCGCTGACAGTTAACAACAAAGAGGGATGCACAACAATGGAGGTGCAGCCATTCGATGGACCCCAGCAGGGGGTAGATTCCACGTGTGCAGTGGGTCGGCGGGGAGGAGGGACTGACCTGCCGGTAGTCCTAGACTCTACTGCCCTAGCCCACTACGTATGGACTAAGTAGAATCTTGGGGAGGCTGCCTGTGTTCAGGTGGGCCGGTGCGGTATGCGGTGCCCTGGATGTCAAGTAGTGCATCTGTTGGCTGTAGCGCGTTGGGGCCTGCCGGCACAATGTGCGCAGCAGAGTGGAACATTGGTGGCCGAGACGGCCAAGTTCAAATGTACGGCCAAGTTCTAGTGTACGGCCGAGTTAAAGTATAAAGTTCAAATGTACGGCCAAGTTGTTCTAGTGTATGGCCGAGTTAAAATTAAAGTGTAATGTTGTGCTTAATTCCCTTACTGCCGTTGACATGTTGATGCAACTAAAGTGTGATGCTGTGAATAATTCCTATGTATCCAAGAAGGATACTTTCTTTGGTAATGGTCTGTGGAAAATTACTTGGTTTGATGTAAATAAAAGGCTACGCCGAGGACAACATACCCTGATTCTGAGAATTCTTGGGCGTAGCGGGCGGTAAGGTCACGGAATTTGGGGAGGAGGGAATGTCACGTTGTGCGCATACTATGAACAGGCGCCCCCCGCGACTAGGGGAGGGGCGCCCTTAGTAGCGCCATGGGGCTGAGCCTCCTCCGGCGCCCTGGACAAGGAAGGGGTTGGCTGGCTGAGGTGATGTCATCATGAGGCACGGAGAAATGAAACCTAGCAGAAACAAAACTTAGTGGGTATTTAAGGCCGTGCCCTGGGGGGTTTCGTTCTCTTTGTCCCCTCGGACCACAGCCTGGCCACAGGAGCGTCGTCGACCACCCACCCACCCGGCAGAAGAGCAAGGCTGCACGGAGGCGGAGTGCTGACAGTTAACAAGAAAGAGGGATGCACAACAATGGAGGTGCAGCCATTCGATGGACCCCAGGAGGGGGTAGATTCCACGTGTGCAGTGGGTCGGCGGGGAGGAGGGACTGACCTGCCGGTAGTCCTAGACTCTACTGCCCTAACCCACTACGTATGGACTAAGTAGAATCTTGGGGAGGCTGCCTGTGTTCAGGTACCCCGGTGGGCCGGTGCGGTATGCGGTGCCCTGGATGTCAAGTAGTGCATCTGTTGGCTGTAGCGCGTTGGGGCCTGCCGGCACAATGTGCGCAGCAGAGTGGAACATTGGTGGCCGAGACGGCCAAGTTCAAATGTACGGCCAAGTTCTAGTGTACGGCCGAGTTAAAGAGTTAAAGTATAAAGTTCAAATGTACGGCCAAGTTGTTCTAGTGTATGGCCGAGTTAAAATTAAAGTGTAATGTCGTGCTTAATTCCCTTACTGCCGCTGACATGTTGATGCAACTAAAGTGTGATGTTGTGAATAATTCCTATGTATCCAAGAAGGATACTTTCTTTGGTAATGGTCTGTGGAAAATTACTTGGTTTGATTTAAATAAAAGGCTACGTCGAGAACAACATACCCTGATTCTGAGAATTCTTGGGCGTAGCGGGCGGTAAGGTCACGGAATTTGGGGAGGAGGGAATGTCACGTTGTGCGTATACTATGGTGGAGAGGGCAGTATATGAGTTCTTAGCTGAATATACATGTGCATTTCCTGATATATCACTGCCTTCACCTTGTTTCAGCCTTTACCCCATATGCATAGCCCCCATGTCGACTTTGTGCACTTAGTAAATTATAGATGTATGCATAAAGTAACAGAGGAAAGTTACGTATTAAGTAATTATTAAATATTTTTAGTAAAGAGTCCAAACTGGTAGGTCTGAAGATTTATTTCTCCCAGTATAGAATGCCTCCCAACAGTTCCTCAGTTGAATGCTTAATCCACAATCAACATTCTAAGTCACCCTCCATCTGAGGATTCTAAACTGTAAACAGGCTAGCGTTAAACTTGGTTTCTGTGAATTGGGTATTGGGTACTGTTTAAACTGCTGTTTTCTACCTGTGACTATTTGAAAATCTGTCCTAGTTTCCCTTATACTGTGCTTAGGCATGCAGGGGCAACCCCCATGACCCAACTTTCCTTTTGGGCCTTTTTAAAACGTACACCCACAGAGGCTAAGCATAGTGTGTTTAGAGACTGCTGAATCTGCTTTAAGGTTTAAAACTGTGTTTGGAAAGTGTATGTAACCCTCGTTTTTGGCTAGAAAAAGGGATTTGTTAAAGTGCACGAAAAGCAGCATTTGAGTGGCTTAGATTTGTGCCTACCTGCAGGGTGGACCAGGACCAGAAAAGTGTAGATTGACCCTACCTGTATCCAAGCAGATTCTTGTTCTTCAGGAGCAGCTCATTGCTCCCAGGCCATCAGCCAGTGCCTTCCTGATTGGCCCTCTAGCTCTCAAGCAACCCTGAGCCCTCCCCCGCCTGCAGTATCCCTTAAGGTGTGTGCAGGGCACCCCAATACAGCAACCTCTATCTTGTAGCCCCAGCCTCTCTGTGTGCTACAGAGCCCAGTGAACAAAGGAGAGAGAAGGTAGTAAGAACCAGCCTTGTGCTGTATTTTGAATCTTTGAAAGCACTGTTGTTTTCTAACCTTGTTTGAATTTAATCTCTTTTGGCTAGAAAAAGGGAGTTGTTGAAGTGCGCAAAAAGCAGTATTTGAGTGGCTTAGATTTGGGCCTACCTGCAGGGTGAACCACAACCAGCAAAGTGTGGATTGAGCATGGCTGTATCCAAGGGTATTCTGTTCTTCAGGAGCAGCTCACTGCCCCCTGGCTATCAACCTGTGCTTGCAGTCACATGCTCCTTATATAGGTTTTCCATTGGATGTTACATCTGTGCTCTGATTGGCTGCTGTATCTGGAGTTTCTATTGGGCTTAGGTTTCTGATAGGTCTGGAGTACTGATTGGTCCCTGGGGTAGTGATTCTATTGGACTTAGGGCTTGGGTTCTGATTGGTGGATAGGTCTAGGGTTTTGATTGGTTCCTGGGGCTAGGGTTTCTATTGGGCTTAGGGCTTAGTGTTTGGTCTCTGATTGGCTGGTAGGACTAGGGCTGTTATTGGCTGTAAGGTCCTGGTCGCCTATTGGTCCTAGGGCTTTGGGCTAGTGATGTGACTGTTTGAGGTTAGGGCTATGGTTCCCATTGGCCGAAGTGGTCACCTGACCACTAGGGCTATTTAAGCTTAGGGCTGGGCGTCAAGGCTAAGGGCGGAGAGGACAAGGGCAGGTGCCTGGTTGGGCCTAGGGCCAGAAATGCTGTCCTTTTTTCCATTCACCAGCAAGCATCTTAACCCATCCACAAACATATTAACACACTCACAACAAATGCACTCCACTCATTTACTACAAACAAACCCTAACCAGTTTTCATTATCTCAACAACCACCAAAAAACACCAGATATCACACTTATACACCCTTCTAACCAAACTACCACGCAATGTCACCTTCACTCACACACAAAACACCACTCTATCCTATTCCACTAACAAATCCACACATCGCCAACACAACCTAAATCCACGCTATACGTAACTATGTCCCATCCATACACACACTCCCTGCTCACAACACAACCCTCACATTCCACTCTACCACACATATTATCTCTTCCAGCGATCAAATCTTACACAAATACCTTAACTCTTGTCCATCCCCTCTCACACACAACATAAACTTTCCCAAAACACATCACCACCCCCTTTAACTTTTAGCTTCCACTCATCAGCAAGACTTTACATACAAATCATTCTCAGAAAACAACTACATCATCCTCTCCTCTCACTACTCCTCAAAATCAAAACATAACATACACACACCAGCACAACAAAATCTCTCACACACACTACATCAAAATACTTTCCCTTGCAAACTACAAATATACACCCACTTCCACCCTCCTGACTACACAAATACACACCTTAAACCAACTCTCCTACCAAGCTTTCTCACATCTAACATGTATACAACAACACAGCAACTCTTTATACTGCCTCTCATCCATTGGGCAGTTTAGAACCTTACAACATGACCCACATGCTGCACCAGCACCCCAACTCATGCCACTCTTCACAACTTTGCATCTCCATGTCTACTGCACAACAATGCTAGTCTACCAAAACAACACAGCTCACCAACTCACTTTCAGCCACCATCTCCACAACCTACACACACTGAGCCATCAAATGCCTTCTTAGCCAGCTGTACGAGGAATACAATACCGAAAAGCTACACTATTGCTCTCCTCATACACCAGACCCATCAGAATTCCTTCTTAGCCTGCTGTACGAGGAATACGATACAGAAAAGCTACGCTATTGCTATCCTCACACAGCTAATACCAGCACTAAGGACACACCTGCTACAAGTCCACAAAAGACTGTGCACTCTTCTACAAAACAAAGTCACACCATCACCAAAACACATTCTCTAAACTGCCTACTAATAAATGTTCGATCACTCTCTAAAAACAAGCATCACATCTACGACCTTCTCACTGACACACAGCCTAACTTACTCTTCATAACTGAATCATGATTGGGAGATGACATGACTTCAGTGTTGCATGAAGCCGTTCCTTTAGGCTATCAAGCTATCACACAAAATTGTACAAGGAAAAGAGAAGGTGGCCTAGCTGTTGTTTTCAAGCAAACATTAAATATCATTAAAGCTGACAACTTCTCCATACAAGTTTGTGAGGCCCTCTTCACTAGATGCAACCCTACACACTCCTCCTCCTGTAACTTCCTACTCCTTTACAGACCTCCACCTAGCAATGCAACATTCCCAGACACACTTCTAGAAACAGTTTCCAACCTGAAAACAATACACTCCAACCTATGCATTCTTGGTGACCTAAACATTTGGTTTGACAAACCCAATATGCCCCATCCGAAAGCAATCATCACTGGCCTAGACCCACTGAACCTGCATCAGATCGTCCACTAAACCCACACACATCGCTGGACACATCCTAGATGTCATTTTTGTAAATACAGAACAAGTTATCTTTCAAACGATTACTCCGGTCACATACTCAGATCACCATTTGCTTTCTTTCCAACATAAAACAACACAACAACACGCAACGCAACACACCTAAAACAACCTTGCATGCATCTACCTATTGACTCAATGACTTAAACTCAATTTTGAACACTTAGTAACACAACTAACATCCAATACAGATCTAGGCACAATAAATTCTGTTAAAAAACTATGTGAGTGGCTACAGGAAGCTTATGATATCCTAATACCACTAAGATCAACAAAACAGGACAAAACAAAACAGGCACCTTGGAGAAATACAGAGCTAAAAGAGAAAAAGCAGCAAATTAGAAAGCTGCAAGGCACCTGGCTCAAAACAAAAACAAATCAAGACAAACTTCACCTACAGAAACTTAACAGATTATACAAGTCCATCAATAAAGCTAAAAAAAGATACTATTCAGACAGAATTCAAAATGCTAAATGTGCAAATAAAGAATTATATAAAATTCTAACAGAATTTCGTAAACCAAATTGCCTAGAAGGAACTCATGCCATTAATCAAGAATTCACAGACAATCTGACAAATCATTACACAACCAAAGCAGACATGACTTAAAACAAAGAAAAAGCGCCAGCACTGACCCTTCTCCATAAAGCTCCTCCAAGAGTAGGCTAACCCAGTCTCTGCATTCCTTCCAACAAATATCACACAATTAATTTATGGATCTGGTCAAAGCAAGCAGGCCCTTCTAACCAATGTCCATCACAACCATGTCCACCACAACATTCATGAAAATTCTTCTAATTACCTCTGCTGCCACACCAGTAAGAAGAATCATCAATCTGATAGAGGCATCTAGCCACAGATTCCTTAACTTGTGAATTCTCCCTAGGCATCAGACTGGATCTGGAAAAGGTTTCTCAGCAGTACCTTTGCGCTGGGGGGCGGCGCCGCCTGGCTCTCTACGACGTCGGCTCTGGATATGGCGTCAGTGGAGTCATATAAGTCCCCTCCTACGTGCTGATGTCAGTTTCTTCTTTTTCTGCGCTGAACGCGGATCCGAAGTGGCGTATCTCTGGACGTTTTTTGGCCTGCTGTGACGAACCTTTCTTGTCTGAAACAGTGTGCTAAATTCCTGTGCCCTCTGGATTTAAGTCCTGTGGGTCCGTCCTGTGCTCACCAGATGTAGGGTACGGACCCACATTCTATCTGTATATGGTGCTTGGGTGAGCATCACGATGCCAGCGAGTGTGACACCTGCCAGCGGTTGAAGCCGAAGGCGCTGCGGGAGCAACGCATGAAACTTCTGATGGCGCGGTTGTCGCGGGCCTCTAGCTCTTCGCGGCATTGATCATCCTCCCAGTACAGAGGTCATTCCCATGAGCGCCACTTTTCACCCTGTGGTCAACGGTCCCAGTCTCCGGCTACATCTCATTCTAAATGATGCCACAAGAGATCAAAGTCCCGGCCCTCTCTGGCTTCTTCGACTCGCAGTGTTTATCCCGGAGACTCTTCTACTTCCGCTCCAGCTTCGCTCCGGCACCCCCCAGCTTTTCCTGGAGCTGGAGCAACCTGGAACCAAATGCAGGAGTACTACAAGGCTCTCCATCTTGTCTTTGGTCCCTCGTCTCCCTCTGGAGCACCTGCGGATCCCAAGGAGGTCATAGGGGTAGTAGCTGCGTCATCACCAGCGGGTTTGCCCTCGGTGGCAGTTCCAGTCTCTGACACAGAGGCGTCGGTGCACCGTCCTTCGGGGCTTCCACTAGTATTGTCGGTTGATTCTGACACGTCATCGGTCGCTCCGCCAGTGCCTATTTCTACAGCGCCTGAGGACTCCGAGCCGGAGTCGGTGAACGACACAACTGAGCGTTTCGTAGGGTCGGCTTTGCCTTGGCTCCTTGCATCTGCCCCGACATCGACCATCGCCTTTCCTCCTTCCAAAGCAGACATCCGTATGGCCCTGTTCCACGTCGTTTATGGGCCAGTTTTGGCACCAATGGTTTCTGTGGATGTTTCACAGGACTAGTTGGGGGAAGGACGTGGGGGGATAGCCCCCTTGGAGCAGCCTATGCTTGTGGCTCCTACTATGTTGGACAGCTGGATTGCCGAGCGGGCTAGATTCATCCCCTGCTTCCTCTCTTTTATCGCCTCCTGGCCTTGCCTCGGAAGCCAGTTCTTCTTTGGCAGAAGTTTTGAAAAGAGTGGTTGATGTCTTACATCTAACTCTACCTACAGTGGAGAAGGCTACGGACCCCCTTATTGAGGTCCTTTATCCCGGCCAGTCTGGGGTTGAACCAGTACTCCCCTTTTGCAAGGCACTTTCTGATATTTTATTGGGGCATGGGCAAAACCTGAGTCAGGTGTACCAGTGGACAGTACTATTGCCCACAAATACCGCCCTGTCCCAGGGGTCCCCGCTTGCCTTATTTGACAGCCGACCCACTGCAGCTTCGTGGTCCAGGCCATTACAGCGTCCCCTGAGATGAAGAACCTTCCCCAGTCCCCCCTTCACAAGGAGTCCAGGAAGCAGGATTCTTGTGGAAAATTGTTTTTTTTTGCCTCCTCTAGTGTGCGGTGTTATGCTCCACCAACACGATTTGCGTCCTCGGATGCTTTCTCCATGCGTTGTGGGACTCCTTGGCACAACTTTTACCTTTGTTCCCAGAGGCTAACAAGGGCGAGTTGAACCAGTTGATTTTAGATGGTCACCAGGCGGTCAAACTGCTCATCAGGTGTGGAATGGACTCCACCCATTCCATTGGTCGAGCTATGGCGTCTGCTGTCGCATTGCGCCGGCAGGCCTGGCTTCGGTCATCTGGATTTTCAGAAGCTGTCCAGTCAGCCTTGCTTGACATGCCATTTGATGGGGTTCATCTTTTTGGAGGCCAAGAAGATGCAGCCTTACGTAGGTTTCGGGCTAGTCATGGAGGGCCAGACCCTTAGCTTGCCCCCTCTCCCTTTTTCCCTTGTTATTGCAACGCTGTTATGTGCGTTTTCTAGCATCAGTCGCCAGATCAGTGTTTCTGTCCTGGTCTTCTGGGGCTGCTGGCTAGCCGCCTGACTTCAGACCCTGCATGGGGTCTTCCCCTACTGGCCAGTGGGGTTCTTTGGATTCGCCTGTTGTGTGAATCCCTTATCTCGCGATTTCCTTCATCCTTATGTGATATTGCCCACTTTGGCTTATTGCCTTTTCTTCTGTTCCTTGACTGTGGCTCAGGACTTGTTACCTGTCCTGTTATTACGTTGGAAACCTTGTTTCTTGTCTGCAGTTCCTTTGGCAGCCTCTTATCCCCCCTTGGGGTTCTATCATGTGTCAATGGTACACAGTTTTACTCTACACTCCTTTGGAGTTGTTTCCTTCTACTCTTCAATTGTTACAATGGCGATGTGTTTTCTTGAGGAGGTTTCTTTCCCGTATTACCGCAGGTTTAACGTCGCCCTTTAATTGATCGTTTTCCCCTGTTGGCTGTTTCCACCTTGTGGATTTGGTCGTGTACACACCAGTATTGCACTATGTCACCCCTCCTCGCTAGAGGTAGGATTGGCAATTTTCGTGGAGACTTTTTGTCCCTAAGCTTTGGGATTCAATGGTGCTGCCTGGTGGTACAGGCACCCCCAAGCCAGGGGTTCAAATTTCTCTGATGTTGGGATATATACAGCATGCCCTAGGTATTTGACCATCCTCACCGATGCGAACGCTCAGCAGGGTCGGTCTGGTCATTCGTTTGTGGAACGGCATAGGTTTTCCTGTATTCCTTCTACCCCACGTCACGCCCATTGCGTGATCTGTTATCCTCCCCCACGATCGTTGCGTGCCTGTTCTCCTTGCATCCCGGCCGTTGTGTGATCTGTTCTCCTTGCTGTGAGAGGTCCTTGTATGAACCTGTGTTCTATATGTATATCATGTTCAATGGTTGACCTTCCGATGGGGATTACTTCCCTCGTCTGTCTTGTGGGAGACTTGCTTCTGGGTATCTCTTTGGATGATTCTGGAATACTCAGTCATACCTTCTTGTTGACCTCCTTGGTCTAGGTATTCGTACGTGTTTTTGGACAAGCGCACTCTTTCCTATTTCCCCGTGGAGAGTACGTGCCTGTCGAGATTCTTCTAGCAGACAATGTTGTTTTGGTTCTAGTCCCGCTCTGTTATTGGGAGGACTCCTCCCCCTCCTCCCCCAGCGCGCCCTCAGAAATCATAAATTACAAAACGTATTCTACACAAAATTACTAAATTTTAGTAGAAAATTGTTTTCATTCTCTTTTATTTCTATGTATTATTGGGCTGCGGCATGCATTACCTGCATGGTACATTGCTAGGATGGTGTTCAGTTTTTCATATGTCCATTTATGCCCTTTGGATATAATTTGTTAAGCAGACCTTCCGGTCGCGCGGTGTCCATCCTTTTCGGTCTCCTAAAAAAAAAATGTTTTTAAAGGGTGAGAGGAATGGGAGAGAAGGACACAGGATGGAGCGTCCTCCATGTTAGAACTCCTACTCATTCGTTAGGTGTATGCTTTGTTTTCTAGGGCCTTTTCCTGCTTGGGATAAGGGGATTTGTGTCTGGAGGCCCTTCTTCTGTTGCTCTTATCAGGGCAGGAGCCTCATGTGTTCTTTTGTACGGCATTCTGACTGTTGTCAGGTGATTTTGTGTAGAGTTTCGCCTCTTTTTTCTCAGACTCGGTTTTCACTTGCCAGGATTATCTATTCGTTTTCTTGGGCCAGGCACTGAAGCTCAGAGGCTATTGATGTCTCAGGACCTCTCCAATGCAGGGGTTTCGACTCCCACCGCCGTCGGCAAAGTGTCAGGCGGTCGTCTTTTCCCTTAGTCTTTCTTTCCCACCTGGCGGTGGGACACTTAATTCATTTTGTTGTGCTTGGATGGGTCCATTCGCACTATTCTTAATATCTTATCTTTTCTTTCCACCTAGTGGTTTGCTTTGGCTCCTCTAGTGACCACGTTCTTACATCTAAGATAAATGCCATCCTCTGGTTGGTTGGTCTGGTGGCTCAGTCCTCTATTGTATACATTGCAGATTCCTCTGCCCCTTCAAGTGGTCATGTACCCACGTTCCAGTGGGGCCAATTATCCTTTCTTTAATTGGATCCATGCTTATCTTCTTTGGAGTTGGGTTTGGACGGCCGTCTGTACTTCGGTACCCCTATGCCTGAGGTAACATGCTTCTTACTCTTGGTGCATGTTACTTGCTTGCATTTTTGTTGTGGTCGTTACCACCTTTAAAGGAGAGCTCTCTCTCTTTCTTACCTTCTCTCACCGAGGTGTGGCCGATCTTTTATCTCGGTCATCCGGTCCTGCTGACCCTATTGTGGGATTGGTTCGCAGACCCTCCTCCTAGAGACTATGGCTATGATATCTAATTCACAAGATAAGGAATCTTCGGCTAGATGTCTCTATCAGATGATCAAGTTACTTACCTTCGGTAATGATGTATCTGGTAGCGACATAGTCTAGCCGCAGATTCCTTAACGCCCCGCCCATCCTCCCCACTCTGCGAATGACCTCCAGGTCTGGTCTTGGTTCACTTGCTCCTGATTGACTGACCTTTGGCATGGGAGTGGTCCTTCCTTTTTCTATATTCCGCTTCTGTTTTGATGGAGTTCTGCAGATCCATTGGTCTGGTCTCATTGGCCTTATATGGAGTTATTTTCTTTCCCCCCTTTTCTCTTGGTATATGATCAGAAGGGTTTCACCCTTTTCTCCTGGTGTATGACTGAGGCAGTAGGAGGTGTTTTTCTTGTGTCTGTGTCATGCACCTCTGCTCAGTGTTCTACATGACTTGTGCTTCATTGACTTTTTGGCCTTTTCCTCAATCTGGTATTGTCATACCTTTTTTCCCCTTTTTCGTTTGTTGTTGTAAATATTTTTCCTTTTTTTAGGCACACTGTTTCCACAGCCAGGTTCTATGTGTCTCCGCATTCCGCGCGGAAAGTTTCACAGAAGAAGCTGACGTCAGTGCGCCGGAGGGGATTTGTATGGCTCCACTGACGTCATTTTCGGAGCTGACGTCATACGGTGCCAGGTGGCGCCGCCCTCCAGCGTGCAGAAGCGCTGCTGAGAATCTTTCTGGGTCCTTATCTGACGCCTGGGGAGAATTCACAAGTTAAAGAATCTGTGGCTAGACTATCTCTCTACCAGATACATTGTTACCGAAGGTAAGTAACTTGTTCTTAAACTAATAGAATATTTCCAGAAGACCTAAAGTCATACATACACCCGTTACTAAAGAAAACAACCCTGGACCTGCTCAACCTGAACAAATACAGACCAATTACAAATGGACCTTTCGTGGGCAAATTGGCAAATCATTTCATAACCAAAGAAGACACGTTGGACTCCTATTTAAAACAAAGAAAAAGCACCAGCATCGACCCTTCTCCAAAAAAAAAAACTCTAAGAGTAGGCTAACCCAGCCTCTGCATTCCTTTCAACAAATATAACACAATGATTTTATGGATCTGGTTAAAGCAAGCAGGCCTGCTGGCAGCCCTTCTGACCCATATCCACCACAACCATGTCCACCACAACATTCAAAAAAATACTTCTAACTACCCCTGCTGCCACACCAGTAAGAAGAATCATCATGTAACTACAGGAATATTTCCAGGAGACCTAAAGTCATACATACACCCGTTACTAAAGAAAACAAATCTGGACCCGCTTAACCCCCAACAACTACAGACCAATTACAAATAGACCTTTTGTGGGCAAACTGATAGAAAGAGCCGCATTCACCCAGATGTCACAATTCATTGAAGATAATTCCATACTTACAGAATTCCCTCATTGCCATCTGGGATGACCTTAGGAACACAATTGACCGGAACGGGGTTGCTGCACTACTACTCTTAAACCTCTCAGCTGCCTTTGACACAGTTGACCATGACAATGTAATACAAAGACTCTACGAAGCCGGCATAGAGGGGACTGCTCTCGACTGAGTCACATCCTACCTTCAGAACAGAACAAATGTCATTCATACCCCCCTTTCTCCTCCAAACCGTAGCAGGGGTCCCTCAAGGCTCTATTATCTCACCCTTGCTTTTCAACATCTACATGAAGTAATTACCGGCACAGATCAATCAATTTCATCTCACATTCTATAACAGGTGTCTCCAACCAGTCGATCGCGAGTTACCAGTAGCTCCCAGACACCTTCAAAGTAGCTTGCGGCCTTGAGTTTATATTTAAATAAGAACAGGATCACATTTTTCTTTTAACTTTAAGTGAAGGCTGTGTTTACTTTACATTATTATCATCAGGCTGCAGATAGCAGAGCTTGATATTGAGCTGTGCTCAGTCAGATTAATGGGCCAGGCAGGGTCACAGAGGTGAAGAACTGAAGTATTTAACTCTTAAATAAAAGTCCTTGTTGACTAAATATTGGAGTTTGTACAAATTGATGTTTCCGAAGCCTATTAGATGTGAGGATATTAAAATGAAAAGTTACCTTAATGATTAACTCTTCATTTTAATTTTCTCCCATTTCAAAGTGTCACATTGACAAGCAGCAGGCCTTTTGCTCCAAGTAACCAGTAGACACAGTGTCATATTTATAACTGAAAAATAGTCATTTGTTTCAAATGGGAGAAATTTAAAGTGAAGAAAACTATGTCTTTCATACATTAAGGGCCCTATTACGGGTCTGGCGGTCCTCGGACCGCCAGACTCGTGTGGGCGCGGCGGTGGCGGTCCAGCCACCGTTGCACTGGTGGTCATACCGCCCCATTACAAGTTAGACGGTCGGACCGCCCTGAGACCGCCAATGCCTCCAGGGAACCGTCGTTCCCTGGACGTGGCGTGGCAGTCAGAGGCCGCAATATGCTGGGCGGGACCACCGTGGTCCCGGCAAGCATATTACGAGTTTCCTCTCCGCCGGCGGTAACATGGAGGTTCCTCCTCCATGTCAACCCTGACAGAGAGAAAACAAAGGGGTCCCTACAGGGCCCCCTGTGCCTCCTCCGCTTGTGCATGCACACAGGGGGGCATAACATTTACCCCCCTGTGTGCATGCACAAGAGTTCCTGCACAGCATGTACTTTTCAGTCCATGCCGTGCCGGAACCTTGTGAGGCGTTCCCATTGCGTTGCCGTTTTCAAAGGCACCGCAGCTTTTGAACGAGGCACCACCCTGGGAACGCCACGCCGTCCGCCAGACTACAAATAACTTGTAGTCTGGCGGGTGGGTGGTGGCGAGTCTCAGCGGTGCGAGGGCGCAGCGGTGGAGTACCGCCCACCCTCGCACCCCCAAAACTCGTAATCGGGCCCTAAGTATTAATGTCTTTTTCCACCTTCAATTAAGCCAAATAGTTTTAATGTTTTATGAAGCATGTTGCTTAGCCTTCAGTAGCTCACGATGATTTTAACTGATCAGAAGTAGCTCTCAATACAGAAAGGTTGGAGACCCCTGTGCTTTAGCTATGCAGAAGATACACAAATACTCCTTAAACTGGAAAGCCCCAAAGACATTGGAAACTCCCACATTTTCAGTTGCCTCAGAGCCGTTGATCATTGGATGGAATGGAGCCATCTCAATTTGAATGCTTCCAAAACAGAAATACGCACATGTGGCGATTGGAAAAATTATGACTCACTCACCGCCTGGCCTGATGATCTGGGAACACCGCCTAAAGTATCTAAGGAAGTAAGAAATTACCATGGACTCCAAGCTATCAATGAATGCTGAAGTGGACAAAGTAGTAAGAACACGCTTCGTTACTATAAAAACTCTGTGACACATCTTCCCCCCACCTGGGATTTCTCCACAAGGTTCAGGCTACTATCTCTCTTGTACTGTCTAAACTCGATTCTGCCAATAGCCTCTACCACGGATCATCTTTAACAACTATGAAAAGACTACAACAGATTCAGAATTCTGCTGCCAGACTACTGTAATATACAGACCTACATGTAAAGCCACAAGCCCCCATCTCCCCTGCCTTGAAGACCCTACATTGGTTACCGGTTGCCAGTAGATCCGCATTCAAGCTGCTTTGTATCACCCACAAAGCGATACATGGAATAGGGCCGCTCTTCATCAGGAATAAGATCTCCAAATACATTCTACAAAGGAACCTCCATTCTAGACTGCCACCTCGCCTTAAAATTCCACCATACAAGAAAAAAACCCTAGGTGGCACAGCCTTCTCTGTTCAAGCAGCCAAACTATGTAACTCTTAACCCCCAAACATAATATTCACGGATAACTATCTTATCTTCAGGATACTACTCAAGAGTTCCTCTTCCTCACATAACCACCATACTCAAACATAAATGTACAGCATATTCCTGTATGTATATAAACATTCATTTGGATTATTGTCTGTATCTAGATATGTGTATTCCTTTGTATAAATGTGTATAATAATTATGTTTTTAAATATATAGATAATTGTTAGGGATGCTTAACAAATGTACATATTACCTATGGTTATATTATTCTGTGTTTAACTAGTATATAGGTCACTGCATAAATAAGTACAATTTTATCATAGCTATCTACAATTGCTTCACTATTGATTTATTAAAAGGGAATTAAAAAAATAATAAATTAGCTTAAAGTACAGCAACACTTGAAAGTCTAAGTTTATTAAATACAACTAAAATCTATATATATTACCTTCCTTATACATATATACCTTCCATGTACTTATGTATCTTTATATGTATTACTTTACTCCTAGTTCAGCATGTCCACTGCACTACCCTATATCTCACCCTATACCTCTCTCAATATATCCTCTACATATATACCTTCCATGTACCTATGTATCTTTATATGTATTACTTTACTTCTAATTCACCATCTCCAATGCACTATCCTATATCTCACCCTTTACCTCTCTCAGTATATCCTCTACCCCACTCTCTTACTCATCCCAAACCTCATTCTACTACTCTCTCCAATGCACTACCTTATTTCTCACCTTATACCTCTCTCAATATATCCTCTACCTCCACTCTGACTCATTCCAACCCCCATTCTACTACTAGTATCTAAACTCTTCCCTTCTCTACTGCTCCTTGCATCATTTCAAATCTCTTTTACTATTCAGATCTCCCAAACAAGCCTTTCTAAACCCTTCCCTCATGTATCCCTCCTAGACTCATCTGATACCTCATCTTTCTCCTTAATCCACTTCTAGAGACTCTTCCCTCCTCCATCTCTCCTTTACTCATCCCAAACCTCCTCCTTATGCTATGCTCTCCAAATAACACACTTTCTAGACCCTTTCCTCTTCCATCCCTCCACTATCCTTTTCAATCCAACTAACAGACTCACATGGCCACCGCTCAAATAAATTTCTTATTTCCCTATACTAATGCACCGCTAATTCTTTTTGGGTTCCGGAGTAACGTGCTATTCGATGAAAAGCACTTCGTAGCCTCGTCAGGGGTAGTAAGCACTGTATAAATGCCATTACAATTACCAACTAATAGTGAAGAGTAAATGGGGGGAAGAGGGCATACATAGATATAACAATAAAATTACAACAATTATACCTGAAATGGACTTGTATACTACCTTCGCATCTGAGGTGCTGCCATATGTATAGAATAGTACATTTACATTGTGTTGATTTAGTTCCAGAGTGAGCACATCAAGAATATACAATATAAAAAAATTAATCAGAGCTAGTCTGATCAGCATGGACCTCTGGGAGTCGAATGGAGAAATAGTCCTGGCAAGATTATTTTGGGAGTGTCTCAGAGCACCCTGGTCACCATGTTGGGTGCAGGTAACATGCACGTAACATTTTTAATGTTGTTCCCTAGCGAGATGGCTTTATGTGAATCCAAATGGTATGTGCACAGTATCTTTTAGCTGTTGTTGCAATCACTGTGGACATAGAATTATTGTGTTGCAAAAAAAAAGCTGGGCTGATGTTTGGCCTCTTAGCTTCTATTTACCTATGGCCTGGCGCTGAATGCCTCTCTAGAACTTGATCATGTCAAGTTTCGGAGAGAAATTGTGATGATTGTGTTTAGGGTCAAAGAGCATGGATCGATGATTTCAATGGTCATGTTGTTTTAGCAGAGAGAATTACGTAGGGTAGCCAAAGTGGACGGAATAGCTAAATTATACAGCCATCTTTCACTCCGCTAGGCCACGCCCGCTGACAATTCATATCATTTGATAGATAAGCATGCACAGCAAGTATGTGCAAAATATTTAGCAAATGCATGTAGACCAGAAGCAGGAAGAAATCAAATATATCAAAAAAAGTTGAACTTGTTGTGAGCAACAATGGAAGCAATCATAATAAAGGTGTGTTTTGTGTTTTTAGATGTCCACCAGCCTGTATGCTGTTCCTGAATGAGGCCCATGAGCAAGCTGAAATTGCACATAAAGCAAAATGAAAAGCCACGAACAAATGGACAAAGAAACTCTTGTGTTTATATCTAATTTTAAAGCATCTGTTGAATATTCATCTGACATTTTATATTATATGTATTAGCTTTTTGCATGATTCAAGTGTACAGTACCAAATGTAGTGGCATTTTATATAATTATAGGCATTCTTACATTTTAATTTTTCCTGTAATCAATATTTTAGTATCTAGTGTAAGATTATCTTTGGATGATAACATTTCCTTAATTTACCTCTCTTCTACTTCAAATCATTGCATTCTTTTTGATGTTTCTATTTGTATATCACAGTGTGCTCACTTAATCAGTGGTGAAAATTTACATAAATAAAGCAATAATGGTAATGGTGCAGTTGTTTCTGTAATATACTGTTACGTAAAATGCCATGATGAATTGTGTTTCGCATTAGAAATATTGACTACTGTTTTTGTATGAAATGAGCTAGGGTGTTTATCTTGTTTTGCTTTTGAATGACCCACTTTATCCACTGTTCATTTCATTATGATGCACCGTGGACTTGACTCTCTCTCTCTCTCGCTCTCTCTTCATCCCATATATAAATAAAGTCACCAGAGCAGCCAAATAAGATCTCCACACTCTCAAGAAGATATGCCACTTCATCTTACCCAACAGCTCAAAACAATAGTACACACACACTTGGCTGGTGTTCTGCCAACAGTCATGTTTGCATCTGAAGCCTCTCCAGCCAGACTCTTTCCCTTTACATAAAATGATCACATAACCCCCATACATTGAGACATCCACAGGCTCCCTATTATTACGAGAATGCAATTCAAAATAGGTTGCCTAGTGTAAATGGCCTTTGAATAATAGCAGTCATCTATCATCTTCGAACTACTCAATGTCTGGAAAGCATCAAGAGATCTAAGAATCCGAAACTCACTGCTACTACAGATTCCTACCTTTAGAACCTCCTCTGTCTAAAAACATTATGTTTGTGGTATATGTAGCTGCAGATACACATGCTGTGCATACTCTTGTCATCTAGCATTGGACTTGGAAGTATGCAACTTGTTTTTCTTTAAAAAAAAGTCTTTGAGTCATGAGGTATAGTGACTCCACCTATTACTGGCAAGGTGCATGGGCATCAACTCCATTGTTAGATTGTTTCTTTCCGCCATTAGGTTTGGAAGTGCATCCTGCGAGCTCCAGATCTACGCATTGTGCTGTTCGTCGCCAGTACATTTCGGCTCTTCCTCCCCGGTTTCCGTTAACAATCCTTCTTTTGACTGCAGCACTCTATGCCGATTTAGACGACCATGTGCTTTCCATTGCCCCCCCTTGGAGTCCTTGTCTCTTCTCCTCCTCGTCTTCCATCATGAATGCACACTCTGTGATGGAAAGAACCCCCTTTCCAGTACTGTCCACATTGTCATTCAACAGGTCTGTAATTTGTGCCTTTCGCCTGAGCACGACAAGACATCCTGCTCTGCCTGCCTTGCCCACTATTCCAAAAAGATGCTCCTGTACCAACGAGATCAGCGCCTAGGTTGGTGTACCATGTCACACTGCCAAGATGGAGGACACCCCAACCTCTTCAAGGACCAAGGTGGTGAGCCAGATTCACACCCAGAGACCTCTGGCCACCAGTCCATTTACTTCAGCGCGGAACTGGGCTTTCACTCCCACTCCGACGCAGTGGAGCCACAACTCATCCAGCAGAAGATGACGGCTGTAAGTATGACCCCCTAACTCCGCCACTGACCCGTCTCCGACAGCTGTAGAGGGGGTCAGCCCTGAGGCCCATGCTCTGGCCTGCCATGGCCTGAAGGCCATGGTCGGTTCCGAACAAAGGCCTCAGATCCGAGCCATCCATCAGCACAGAAGTATATTACACTTCAATACTCCAGAAGTATATTTTCCAAAAAGATTTATTGGAGAGACAGCACAGTACCTGCCTACAGTCAAGGCAGTCAACTCCCCAATGTTCCATATTCTCAATCCAGAACACAAACAGGTCATCATTACATTTAGAAAGATAACACTAGTCTTAAAGAGACACTGAACTGAATACAGATAACAAGAACACATGTAACACATCTATCCCCTTTCAACAAGAACCCCAACAAACACACACACAAAACAAGACACAAGACAATCCCACAAAAATATGGTACACTATACAAAATCCTTAAACTTGACCAGAGGCTTCCTGACACGACAGCCTCCTTTAATCCTAGAAGCCACTTTCTCATTGACATCCTTCCCACAAGCACTCCCACGCACCTCTTGTCCACTCTTGCTTTTAGCCACTCTCCTGACATTCCTCACTTTACCATCTTGAGTGACCACACTGTTCTTATTGACCTTGACTACTCTCCTGCCTTTACCAATTATTTTTTTAACTTGTCTTTATTCATGACATTGTGCAGGGCTTTACCAAATTGTGGCTCATTTTTCGATAACGCTCCTGGTCTCGCCTCTCTGACCCAGTCTCCAACCTTAAAGTCAAGTACTTTGGTTTTCCATTTGTTATCAAAAGTGTGTTTCATTTTCTCTTGTCTTTTCCCTACCTTAACCACAACTTCCTCTTTAACAACACTTCCATCCATGCCCAGCTGCTTCTTTTTGAGCCTCCATGGACAGAGCTTCGTCACAGGATCCCTGCCTTTAAGCAATTTGAAAGGATTAACCTCAGTAGTGGTATACCGCGTGACACAATACAGCCACAACTCTTCCCTAAGTTTGTCCTTCCACTCTCCACCAAAATCTCTTGCCCACAAAATGCTCTGCTTCAACACACTGTTCAAACGTTCCACTTGACCATTTCTGCTAGGCTCATACAGGGCAGTGGTCACATGACGTATATTGCCAAATTTTAAAAACTCACTGATTTCTTGCGACCTCAATTGTACCCCCATTGTCTGTGATGAGGACCTCAGGAACACCTTCTCTTGCAAAAAGCTCTTTAAAAAACTCAATCACAGAGCTTGTGGTGACATGAGACACAAATTAACCTCTCGCCATTTAGAATGGTAATCCACCATGACCATGGCAAACTTACACTCGTGTGGTAAGAAATTAAAAGGCCCAGAAATGTCAAAACCCACTTTCTGCCAAGGAAACTCAGGCCACTCGATAGGACATAAAGAAGCTGGCACAACCTTAAGCATTCTTGGACTGTTGGCACACACATCACACTCACGTACAACCCTATCCACAAGTCTGTCCAATCCTGGCCACCAAAAAGTTGCCCTAATTAACCTCTTCATGGATAACATGCCTAGATGACCTTCATGGGCTAACATCAAAATGTGATCACGTAATCCAATCCGTGGGATACATTTTCCACTTTTAAACAACAATTCTCCCCCATTTCCAGCTCCTCTGAAATCCTCCAATAAGGATACAACTCCACAGGAATCTCCCTCCTTCTAGGCCAACCCTCCTTCACATACTCCCACACTCTCAAAAGTAAGACACCCTCTTTTATTGCAGCCTTCCACATCTCCTCATTCACCCCTTCAAACTCTTTGGGCACGACATCAGAAACACTAGCAACCACTTCTGTCTCATATTCTCTCTCATTACTCTCCCCACTGTCACGTGACCGATAGGGACATTGCAGACATCACTAAGTTAGCATGAGCCCTGCCGCCATTGTGCAGCTTTGCGCACGTTACTACATGGCTTTATTTCTGCAAAAGACTTTGTTTATGCCTTTCACATGAGAACTGTCCGCTGTGTTCGTTCTCTGCCTGTTCCTGGAATTTAATCTGAACATTGTGAGAAAGTTCGATAAACAATGGCCATTGTTATTCTGTTCTGGTCAGGCCCTAGCACCTAGAGAAAACATACAAATGCAGCTTCTGCTGGAAACTCGTACTTTGATATTGTTTGGATGCATGCTTAGGTGACACACACTTGGAGAGGGACCTTTCCAGGGAGAAGAGCAACATGCACCTATGATGTAGAAATACCATCTATAGTCTAAGGTATGGGGTCTGCTGACATAACCCAGAGATCTTCTATTATATAATAATACTTCTTCTTAGCAAGGGGAGGGAGGTTAGGCACTGTAGTCCTTTCTCCATTGTCCTTTTATAATGACATCTCCCTTTATGATGTATGGACTAGCTGCAGTGCTAACTATATTCGTGTTATGCATTTTTCTGCTTGTTGTGGCACGTATACTGCATGTTAGAGCACGTTAGTTACAATAAATATTTTAAACGATATTCGTGTCTCTGTCAGATCTTATTGTGGACAGGTACAGGAGTGTGTGCAAAAAGGTGTGTCTTGTTACCACAATTCATGAGAGATCTGGGAGGGTTGTGTTCTGGGGTGTCTAATCATTTGCTTCTCCATGAGTGTGTAGGAGCGCGTGTGAGACACTATAGCTAGTCCGTCCTGGGCTTGTGGGCACTAAAGTGGTAGGAAGGCACAGTCCCCATACACCAAGGTCCCATAATCCTGCGCTTAGTTCTGTGTATGTGCAGAATCCCTGCAACATGGCGCCACCAACGTTTGATCTGGTACTTATTCACGAGACCCCTGAGTAGTGCTTGTGCTTGTCCACAATACCCCCTCACCGTCTTCCGGAGAGGTGCCGTGGTGCGAGGGGTAGCCTCCTATATTGAACTTTTATAGGTTTTTCAAGCTTGAATTTTAAAAGGTTTTGTTTGACTAGTTTTTACCCTGTGTTGCGCTACCGTTTATCTTGTTTTCTTTTCAGTGTCCATAATGGCACAACCAATCAATATTGCGGCACCTAACTGCGCCTCAGTCACTGCTCATTTAACTCAACATGGAGTACCAGTTGCGGGAGCAGGTTTTATCTTTGTAGTAGAGGCGGACTCAGCCTTCCGCTTCGTGGTTTTTTACTCTTGGGTTAAGTTTCCAGCTGTTGATGGAAATGATCATTTCTTTCATGAATATGAACGTGGTACGATTCCACAGATATATCGTGCTTATCGATTAGTTGAAGTTCCGTTCACAGCACACCATTTGGTTTAATGGCGCCCTTCCTCACCCTGTTTCAGTGCTCCGTTTAGGCCCCTTATCGGTTGACGGAGCCACATGGCCTGTTTTGGCAGGATTTACACCGCACCCCAATTATCGTGGTGTTACACACGCAGAGCTTCGTCAATTACACGAGTCCTTAATTCATATACATAGAAGTGTCATACAATATATGTCTCATACTTTACATGCGACTCCAGCTGGAGCCGCTCAGCAACCACCAGGACGTGGTGGCTTGGTCATTAGTCTTGTCATGATTAATTCAGTGATGGGGAAGCTTCCTCAGAATAGAGATGATTTACCATTCTGGTTGGCCGAAATATTTGAGCAACTCGAAGCTGTATTTCCACATACTACTCCTGTGGATAAACACAGGATCCTTACAATGAGCTTACCAAAAGGCCTTATTCCCAATTTAGCTGATTGCACCACTTGGGGAAGGTGTTTGAGGCGGTTTATTCGCTCTGCTTTGGCATCCCCTCTATGACCGTGCTTCCGACGGTTCTTAAAAAGGTTCAAGATGAACACGGGGCTGGTTCAGCCCTGGAATTGGGGATGAGATTAGTGGGCATGTTCCCTATTGTCTCCGACATGATTCTTGCTAATGTCAAGGGTGAAGTGGTTAGCTTACAAGTGCGTCAGCGCCTGGAGGCAGTGGCAGGCGTGGATAAACAACGTGACTTGCCAAAAATTATTGTAGACGTTTATAAATCTTTGGGACTCAATAATTTGGGGATTAGACCTTTTACTCAGCCACAAAATAAGCCCCCTCCTGACAGGGAGGGGCGTCAGGTCTTTCCTAAAAAGGCTTGGAATAAAAATCAGCGCAGCAACAGCAGAAGCAAGGTTCACATGCTGATTCACCTACAACTGACACTTCTGACCGTAAATATGATTTGCGTGACCGTTCTAAAATTAAGACACCAGAGAGGTTTCAGGTTCATTATCCTCACTCTCCTCGTTCCTTTCAGGAATCATCGGATAAACAGTTCGGTGGAGGGGAGCGGGCAGGATCATAGGCAAGGTGAGCCCACACAACAGCTACGTGATCCGCCACGCCAGTTTGACGTAAAGGGCAAACAGGAGGGACAACCTCCTTTTTGTGCCCCGTTTCAGAAGAAAAAGGTTGCCGCTTTAACAGCGAAGTATGCCTCAGATGGTGAGAACCCTGCTCCTCGATTGGAGATGGGCGGTGACACTCCTCGACAGCGCGGAGGAAGTTACCATAGTGCGGGAGGCACTCCATCCTTGTCTGGAGGCGAGAGCAACTGATACATTCATTATAGTAGAAACAGCTGGTACACGAGTTGCACCCCCTATAGGCCATATGATATTATCCTCTAAATTGAGGGTGATATAAAACGTACAATTAAGGCAGTCTTCTGGAAAAACCTTACCTCTTCTTATGACATTTTGTTGGCGGAGGCTGATTGGCCTCCTCCATTTGTTTTGGCTTCTTCCCGAGGGGAGGACGTGATACTCCTGAGTTTTTTGCGTTACGTCTCTGAAGAGGCTAAACAAGCTTACGCGTCGGAGTGGGCTTTGGCCCTTGCAACGGCTGTGTATCGTAATCAGGTGGGCTGGGATAGAGACTCACCGGCGCATGCAATACCTTTACGATCTATGCCACAGCCTCAGGCACAATATCCGATCAAACGTGAAGCAAAATCGTCCGTGAGCGACATTCTAACTTAGTTGGAATATCAGGGTGTGATTGAACCCTGTATTTCATCAATGAATATTCCTCTTTTTCCGATATCGAAACCGGACGGTTCATTTCGTATAGTTTTGGATTATAGAAATTTAAACAGTCATGTTTGTACGTTTGCCGTACAGTACACCCACAGCTCTGCGTTGATAAACAACATTCTCCGAAAAAAGTATAAAACCACACTAGCTATAGAAAATGGTTTTTATAGTTACAATCTGGCCGTTGATAGCAGTGACTTGACAGCATTTACCGCGGTCGGCAATCAGAACAATTTACACGTTTGCCTATGGGCTATAGGAATAGTCTTGGAGCTTTTGCTGCGCTTGTTGTGTCTCTTTTACACAACATTGACCCAGATGTATTCTCATACGTCGATGACATTTATTTGATGGATGACGAATTGATTCCGCATCTTGTGCGTGTAGATCACATCATTATGTCTTTTGCCGACTTAGGGTACAAATTTAACTTTGCTAAGTCTCGCATCGCCTTTTTGGTGGTCATCTTTTTGGGTTACGAACTCAATAATGAAGGTAGGGGGTCAGCCCCCCACTTTTTGGAGAAATGTGCTCAATTGCAACCTCCATCCACTCTAAAGAAGTTACAATCTTTGCTGGGTTTTTTTAATTTCGGGAGGACATACATTCCTGATTTATACCCAGAGTATCAAGCCGCTTTACGCGTTGATACAACCCTCTTTTTCAACTTCCAGCTGGCTTCCGGAACATACCGCGATTCTTCGGTCTTTGCAGTCTGATCTGCTTGCGACCAACTTCTTGTTAACTCGTGACAATACAACAAATTTGGTCATACGAATTGTACCGGGAACCAAAGGTTTCACCTACTTGACGTTCAATGAAGATGACACAGTCCCCATTGCTTATAAATCGCATTTGTACACATCGGCGGAGATGTGTTTTTCCACCATTGAGAAAATTCTTACTGCAGTACAGATGGCGTTTCTAAAACAATGCTCTCTTGTGCAAGGAAAACGCATTCTTATGGTCTCCCCAGTGCCTGCTCTCGAAGCCGTCACTAAGGCGACTGTTCCGAATTCTAAAGTTTTACATCCACGTTGGATTTAGTTGGCAAGTTCGTTGACATCGGCGGATGTCACTTTTATCTTTGACCCATCATTGCAGACACAGGAGTTTTTACAATATGAACAGGTTCATCCTCCTCCGTTGTCTTTGCTTCCTCTTGATCGGTACAAAACTACCATTTATACCGACGGTTCTGCTCAACCAGCCGTGGGTTCTAAAAATGCTTATTCAGCAGCCTGCGCTATTGTAGCAGGCTCTATGGTCGAATGTGTTTTCAAGTCTTCCTTGGTGCACACGCAGGGCCTGATTCACAGAACTAACTTACGTCAAAATCCTAAACTTACCACAATTTTGGTATTCACAGAATGAACTTACACATTTGGGTATTCACAGAATGAACTTACAACAATGTTGGTATTCACAGAATGAACTTACACATTTGGGTATTCACAGAATGAACTTACAACAATTTTGGTATTCACAGAATGAACTTACACATTTGGGTATTCACAGAATGAACTTACAACAATTTTGGTATTCACAGAATGAACTTACACATTTGGGTATTCACAGAATGAACTTACAACAATTTTGGTATTCACAGAATGAACTTACACATTTGGGTATTCACAGAATTAACTTACTCATTTTGGTATTCACAGAAGGCACTTACTCATCAATGAGTAAGTGCCTTCTGTGAATACCAAAATGTGTAAGTTACACAAAATGTGTAAGTTACACAAAATGTGTAAGTGTCTTCTGTGAATACCAAAATGAGTAAGTTTATTCTGTGAATACCAAAATGAGTAAGTTCATTCTGTGAATACCAAAATGGTAGTAAGTTTAGGATTTTGTCGTAAGTTAGTTCTGTGAATCGGGCCCAGTGTCTCTTGGGGACTGTACAGCTCAATTGGCTGAGATGCGTGCCCTAGTTTTAGAACTAGAATTTGCTGGTCCTGATGTATCCACTCTTATAGTGTGCGATTCCTTTTACTGTGTACAATCCTTCAATGGCAATTTGTTCTTTTGGTCTCAAAATGATTATCGAGATTCTAAAGGTAGCTCAATAAAGCTTAAAACGCTTTGGGTTCAAGTGGCCGCTCTTAAGGAACGTTTGCCACTTACACATGTTATCCATACTCTTGGCCATCAGCGTGTGGGAGCACATGCTGTTGGAAATTCTTTGGCTGTTGAGGCAGCCAAATCTGCAGTAGCCACATGTTCTGTAGCAGCTGTCACTCGGTCCATGACTAAAATTGATAATGATATTCTTGTGGCTTTAGCTGCAATGAAGGATGGGACAGAGTTCCCTCAAGATTTCCCTTCAAAATATTCATATCATTTATCTCCTGAACAAGTCCCATTTGCGGCTGTTCCGTCCGTTAGGGATCGGCTGATTCCCAACGAGGACCGCAGACTTCCTTTGGTCATTGCCGCTCATGAAGGCATGGCATCCGCTCATGCTGGAGTGTCTGCGACAGTTTCTCTTTTGCAGCAACGTTTTTGGTGGCGTGGCCTGTATAAACAGACTCGTAATTATGTTCTTTCTTGTGACATTTGTCAACAAATTAGGCCTTCTACCCTGTCACGACCACCTCATACACAGCTATACATCTCAAATCATCCATTTGGTTGTATTTATCTTGATCACTGCGTTCCTTTGACGTCAGACACTGCATATAAACATATCTTAGTTGCAGTGGATTCGTGCACTAGATTCCTTTGGGTTTGGCTGCAACGTAGTGCTGACGCTCAAAATGTCATTAGAGATTTGCGAGTCTTTGTCGGGACATTTGCCTGTGGCACCTTCCATTCTGACCAAGGTCCAGCGTTTGCCTCTAAGGCTTCTAAGGACGCGATGAAGTCGCTGGGGGTGCTAGTGCAATTTTCGTCTTCATACTGGCCTGAGGGCATTTCAGCAGTGGAGCGAATGAACCGTGACTAAAAGCAATCATTGACAGCTAGAGTCCTAGGTACTGGCAGGGGTTGGCTGGCTCATTTGTATGGAGTCCAACGTGCACTAAATAATCTCCCTAGAATATCTCTGGGTGGGCGGACCCCATACGAAATGCTCTTTGGCATTAAAATGTTTGTGCCAGACCTTGATGGTCTACACGTTGCGGCGGCTGCCGCGACATTTGACGTAGATAACCATTGTGCTATGTTACAGGATCTACAAAAGACTCAGGATGCTCTTGTGAATGATCATTTGCCCTCGTCCACAGAAGCAGCAATGCTGACTCCTGTTAAAGGCTGGCTTCCTAAAGTTGGTGATCTGGTCCGGGAGAAGTTGGAGAACAAAAAAGAATTTAGTCCCTCCTACCGTGCACCAGTCCCAGTTCTTGGATTGAAGGGTACTCGTACTGTGATTTTACCTCCACTGCCTGGTCGCTAGGAGAATCACTTCATTTCCATTGAACATGTCAAGCTACACCATTTGGCCGATACTGAATAGTGTGCCTAGAAACGTTCCTTGAAGGGATGTTTCCCTAAACAACCACAACCACTCATTCACAACAGGAACGCGAAGTGGAGACCTCAATCGATTTGCTGCCTGTTTTGTTGTCAACTTCAACTGCTGCGTCTTGTGACTGTACCTCTCCTCCGGTGGAGCTTGCTGTTGACGTTCCCAATACTGAGATCCATTCATCTTTTAATACTGATCGTCCCCCTTTATTTCGCTTGGGGGCTAGTGGTTATTACATGGATAGAGATAACTTTTCTTCAAATTCTTTGTCATCAACTTCCACTGTGGCAGAACCCCCAACTCGTATTTGCATTTTCATTTCCTGGTTTCGGCGAACTTATCTGGTTCCTCCATGGACATACATTTGGCTAGTGCTCACGCTGTTGTTCCTCTTCATGTGGATTGGTCATTGCCCTTCTAATCAATGGCCATTATTTACCTGAACGCTCTGCAGTCCATTTGGTTGATGGAGTTTTGGCCCCACACACTTCGTCTCACAAAAGGAAAAGGGATGAAACAAACGTTAACATTCAGCTTTTCCAGTCGTTGATGGAATAGTTTGGGATAAAGTTCCATATGAGATCTACGGTTCGACAGAAACGATTCGAATGCCATACGTCTTCCGTGTCTCGTTGGGCGATGTCATCACGCCAGGGATACATTCCGATGACTGGGATGTTAATGCCGTACATTCACTGTTTTCAGATTTAAAATATTACACTTCATTTGAAACCGAGGATTTGTATTTAAATTCTGCCAATTATGCTGATTTATTCTGTTTCCAACATTATGGTCATTTTTTACATAAATCCAACCCAGTCAGAAATCAGATTAATTATGCACAATGGGAACATTGTCCTACACCGTTTCAGGGGAGTTCGCAGACACAGAAATATAAGTTTGTCTATTTTTCAGGCTATAATCTTTGTGATCCAAAATCTTATGATTACAGGTTAAATGCGACAACACATACGAAATTCATGCTGACCCATACTAAATTGTTATATTCTTCAACTTTCATGGCCGATTTGTCCTTAAAAGGTTATGATTATTGGAAGGAGATGGTTGATTTGAAATAGCTATGGGGTACCTAAAATTGGCAGGTACAGGGAATTGAATTGTTACATTGTGCGTATTTGGTGCCATCACAGCTGATTTTCTTAAATCAGACTGTTCAAAAGACTGCTTGTTTTGGTTTAGCGACTGCTAAAAATTTCAACTCTCCCTCAATTCCTCAGCTGCCTATGATACTTGGCAGCAACATGCGAATTATACTCTAGATGATTTGAATAACATGGTCCTCAATGGTACCCTTAACTCATCCAACATTAATCCCTTGGGTTGGCTGATATGGCCTCTTAACACTAATGCTTGTCAGTTATGCTTTTCAAATGCCTCTAGTGGATTTACACTCAGTAGACCTGACCCTTGTTTGCATCATTCACATTCTATTACTACATATTCTGTGGGTAAATTGTGTCAGCAATGGTTAAAACGGTCTACATTGTCGTCTGTGAAACAACATCTCTCTCTTATCTGATGAAATCGATTTGGCTGTATTTCTTTTGGGTCCAAAATCCCCTCGCCTGTAACGATTTGTATATGCTGCATATAACGAATTTTGGAAACTGTCCCAGATGGAAGCCGCTTTCCGCTTACGACAAATTGATCAAGACAATTTGCGAAAGGTTCTTGATGTAGTCGATAACAGTATCAACACATTGTCTTCTCGTATTTACACTTTAGATAATATTGTTTCATCTGTAATTGACATTGTGCAGAGTGATGTATCTGTATTGTATCATGGTCAAAACCAGCTATGCTCTGTGATGCAATTTGGTTGGACTTTAAAACGTTAAAAAATGGAAAAGTCCCATGGGATTATTTAAACACTGCTGGACTGTTTTTGCCTTTCAATTTGACAGATAAGCAAAAGCTTATGTCCATGAAAGATGCTACATACACTATGTTACACATTGAAAAATTGGAACAGTTGCCGTTTTCAATAGCGGAGACTGATTCTTCTGTATGGTTAATACACAGGGTTATATCTTTGCCCATTTCACTATTTCAGTTTACTGCATGCATGAAACATTATCCTATTGGTAGATATGAGCCCCTTGGCAGTACTTTTCTACATGAACTGTGGTCCTTATCCTTCACATTTCACTGTCAACGTGATGAAAAGGAAGTTTTCCTAACAGGGGAGGACTGTGATTCCACAGTAGGGCATGCTTTGGTATGTAAACAAGTTCAGCTTCACAGCGCTTGTAACCTCTCGGCCCCTAATTTAGCCTGTTTTTCTGAAAGGAACTCCAGTCCCTACAATTATTCCTACGCTCACGTTGCTGTCTAACGGAAGTTATCTTATCCTGAATAACTACAACTACTGTGGCTTACGGGCTGGCATACTGTATATAGTGACTGTTTCCCAACGAGTCACTTGTTGTAGCAATGTTCTTTTTCCACCCCCACATGGGATTGTAGATAGTTCGCTGTGGCCTTCCATTCCAACTTTGAAAACAGACTTCAATAAGTTAAGCAGACTCAAAGCACTATTGTTTCAACAAGAAGTCGCTCTCACTTCAGCTCGAGAGACCTTCGAATTGCAGGTGGCTAGAACATCTATTGAGATTCAGTCACTGCTCAATACGAATCTCCCACTACCTTTTGGGGAACTGATTCACCAACTATTTAATGCGTCTGATATTGAAGACCTTGCACATTTTTTTTAAACTTGTGGGTTCCGGCCTCGTTTCATCTTTTCAGACTATTTTTGGAGTAATACCAGCTTTTATTCATTCTATTTTTTCCAGCGCCTTCGGAGAGTTTCCCCTGATCCTCTTGCTGGTTTGCGGAGTGCTTGTACTTCTGCTCCTGCTACGTAATGGCTGCCCATCCTGTGGTGCTGCCCAGGCCAATTGTGGCTGTACCGTGATCGAATGCAACAACCTTTTGGATGTATGCCTCTCCAATACATCTTGCGCTGACCCAGATTATGATCTGTTGGTGAGTCCATTGCTGGCCCATGACCAGGGGTGTTCTGGGGGGTGGCCGAATGATGTGTGCGGCTGCACTTGGAGTAATGGCAGGCTTGAGTACCTGTGCTTCTGCACAGCGCCTCTTGCAGCGGAGTTTTATCGAGTGTCACGCAAGTTGCCCAGCTATGCTCCTGGAGGCATTGGATTATGAGGAGCACGTACGTTCATTCGATCTGCTCAACTGGATGGCATCCCTCTTTGCTACGAACGACAGGGATGACCTTTTGGAACAACTTGCATTCCATGGTGCACATAATCTTTTGGCTTTTAATGGCATGCCCTAATAAGACACGATTTGATTTTTTTTACCAGCGTTTTTGGCTCTGCTTACCACTGCTTTCTGTTTGTCATGATGCTACAACCTGGCCAAGGGGAGAGTGTCACGTAGCCGATAGGGTCATTGCCGACATCACTAAGTTAGCATTAGCCTGCCGCCATTGTGCAGCTTTGCGCACGTTACTACATGGCTTTATTTCTGCAAAAGACTTTGTTTATGCCTTTCACATTGGAACTGTCCACTGTGTTCGTTCTCTGCCTGTTCCTGGAGTTTAGTCTGAACATTGTGAGCAAGGTCGATAAACAATGCCCCTTGTTATTCTGTTCTGGTCAGGCCCTAGCACCTAGACAAAACATACTAATGCAGCTGCGGCTGGAAACTCGTACTTTGATATTGTAGGGGTGGATGCTTAGGTGTCACACACTTGGAGAGGGACCTTTCCAGGGAGAAGAGCAGCACGCAACTATGATGTAGAAATACCATCTATAGTCTAAGGTATGGGGTCTGCTGACAAAGCTCAGAGATCTTCTATTATATAATAATACTTCTTCTTAGCAAGGGGAGGGAGGTTAGGCACTGTAGTCCTCTCTCCATTGTCCTTTTATAATGACATCTCCCTTTATGATGTATGGACTAGCTGCAATGCTAACTATAATCGTGTTATGCATTTTTCTGCTTGTTGTGGCACGTATACTGCATGTTAGCGCACGTTAGTTACAATAAATATTTTTAACTATTTTCGTGTCTCTGTCAGATCTTACTGTGGACAGGTACAGGAGTGTGAGCAAAAAGGTGTGTCTTGTTACCATGATTCATGAGAGATCCGAGAGTGTTGTGTTTTGGGGTGTCTAATCATTTGCTTCTCCATGAGTGTGTAGGAGAGCGGGTGAGATACTATAGCTAGTCCGTCCTGGGCTCGTGGGCACTAAGGTGGTAGGAAGGCACAGTCCCTATACACCAAGGTCCCATAATCCTGCGCTTAGTTCTGTGTATATGCAGAATCCCTGCAACACCACTATCACTAGGAAGCCTTGACAGATAATCAGCAGTGATGGTTTTCTTTCCAGGAACTTATTCAATTTTGTAACTATACTCTTGAAGTCTTGACATGAGCCTGGACACAGGTTCGACGTGTAGTGCTTAACATACACTTTGTCTTTAGGATTTCCGCAGTATTAATTGTTGGCCTGAAGAAGTCCCATGTGAATAGGGACGAAACACGTAGGCTGTTTGTTTTGGACGTGTCATCCTGTTTTATCCAAATACTTTGAAGATTTTGTGAATAAAGACAATGAAAAATCTGTTTATTACACTTAAAGTGGTGTTTTTGCTGTCTTATGTCATGCTATGAATAATATATAAATTCTGGGATTCAAATTATCGTTATGCATTGTTAAATATTGTGCTCCTCAACTTGTGTAGTTGAGTTTATAGTCTGTCTTGATGGTGAATCGAGACCCAAAGATAGATCCTAAAGTGCTCTACAGCCCACCCACATGCCAAGAGCTCCTTTTCAATTACTGCATACCTACGCTCAGCTTCACTAAGGGTATGTGATGCGAAAGCCATTCCTCACTTCCACATTTCTGCGGTAACACACTCCTCACTTCATACAGACTGACATCTATAGCAACAATGCACTCCTTATTGGCCCAAAACAGCTTAAAAGTGGGAGCTTTGACAATCTCAGATTAAAAATAAATTAAAGGCATGTTGATGTTCTTCAGACCACTTTAACTCCACATTTTTCTGAGTAAGTTCCCTTAGAGGGTCCTTCTTTGTTTCAAAATCCTTAATGAATTTGCTGTAATACTCACAGAGTCCAGAAAATGAGAGTATCTTCTCTTTGTTATTAGGTGCAGGGGCATTAACAATGGCATTCACCAATGACCGCTTTGGCACAACACCATCCTTGGCCAGGGTGTGGCCCAAATACTCCACAGATTCTTTAAACAACTTACTCTTATCCTCCTTCAAGGTGAAACCCTGCTTCCCAAACTCCATACACACTTTCTTCAAATGCTCCGAATGTTCTTGCTTATTTTTTGAGAAGACCAAAATGTCATCCTGGAAGCACTTAACAAACGCTTCCATCTCCTTGAAGATGTGGAACATCGCTCTCTGGAAAACGGATGTCGCTGACGCCAGGCCAAACGGCATCCTCTTAAATTGAAATAATCCTAGCGGGGTTCTAAAAGCAGGTAACGATCTGGAGTCCTCACTCAATTCAATTTGATGGTATGCTGAATACAAATCCAGGGTGGAAAACACAGCTGCTCCTTCTAACATACTAACCACCTCATTGATGTTGGGCAGGGGATGGCAGTCTACCACAATATTCGCATTCAACGCCCTGAGGTCAATGCATAATCTCAAAGATTTATCCGCTTTGCGGGCCAGAACTGTCGGAGAAACCCATTCAGAAGATTCTATCGCCTCAATGATTTCCCCATCCAACATGTCCTTGAGCATACAGTTGAGTTCTTCGCGCACATTGATAGGCACTTCCCTCAGTTTTTGTTTAACTGGGATAGCACCCCTCTTAAGTTTGATGCAATGAGTGTATCCTTGCAATTTTCCCAACTTGCTAGAAAACACATCAGGTAATTGCGACATGAACCAAGGAATTTCCTCAGGATCACCAAGTGCTAGAACAGGCTCACTGCTACATGGATTTAAAATAATTCCTAATTTCCATTGATCCTTCCACCCCAAAACATTCACTCTTTCTTAGCTACGTATAGCTAAATGTGAGCTACTCTACCATCTCAATAGCATACCCATCAAAACTCTGGGCCATAACTCCACCAAACTTCTCCATAAAATATTCCATGGTAATTATTGTCCACGATGAGCCCGAGTCTGCCATAAGTTCTAGTTCCATATTGAGCACATGGGCCTTGCATCTGGGAGGCTTAACTACTTCTCCTTCCCACTCCTGGTTATTAAGGGATAGCACATTTCCCTTCTCCATGTCAGCTTCAGCCCCACAAAAACACTTTATGCATGCAGTCTCTTTAGCTGCAACAGCTTTACTACTGGGCATTGCCACTCCTTTCTTTCTCTTACCTTTAGATACACTTGAAAAATGTCTCTTGTGCCCACAATTGCTGCATTCTTTCCCAACAGCTGGGCAAAAGGGTGGCAAAGCTACCTTTTTGGGACTACCACACCTATAACAAGTGTAAGCCTATTCATATCTCTTTCCAATAGGACCATTGCGGCCCGAACTATCTCCCACAGCACACACTTCATCAGTAGGCTTTGCGTTTTTAGACGCACGATCCTCTTCAGACTTCATCCAAATCTCAGACTGCTCTATGGCTTTTGCAGTAGATATCGCATCTTGCAAATTCGGATCCCCCATAACCCAAGGACGTTCCTGCACTTTTTTGTTTTTAACGTTCCCTATAATTTGATCTCATCATTTCTTCCGTTATGGTACCAAAATTGCAACGTAGAGCAAGACTGCGTAAAGCAGTCAAGAAATCATCAACGTTTTCTCCATCACGTTGAGCTCTGGTATAGAACTTGAATCTATTTAATACAAGGCTAGAAAAAGGCTTAAATCTTAACTACATTCTCAGGAGAGCTTCCTCAAAAGCATCACGCTCCCCTTCACCTTGAGGTGGCACAGGTGGTAAAGTCATAAAAACTAATTGACCCTCTGGCCCCAAACAATGGAGAAGAATGTTTTTCTTTCTTTCTGCCCCCTTCTATCTCCACCAATAGCCTTCATGTATGTGAAGAACTCCTCCTTCCACCTCACCCAAGGTAGAAGAGGATCACCTTTACTTTGTAGAAATTTGGCTGGTGGTTCGAACTGCTTTATTCAGCAGGCAACTTAATGATAGTGCTACAAAATAATATTATGGTAGTATATCCCAATGTCAAAATTGAGACTAAGCAGTAGACACTGTCTTAAATTGCTGTGTGCATCAGTGAGAAATTAATATTCCATTTGAAGATTTATAACGCTGTGTGCATCAGCGGTAAAACCACTTACTGTGCACCATACAGTGTGCTTCAGCAGTAAGTAACAATAATAGAAGAGCGCTCATAGGCAATCAATAGAGATGAGTGGCAAAGAAACACCAAGACTGAAAACTTACAATGCTGTGTGCATCCGCGGTAAGTAAAGCTCACTGTGCACCTTGCAGTATCGCTGTGCGCATCAGCGATAAATCAGACTCACTGTGCGCTCCATAGTAATGCTCTGCAGATCAGCGATAAGAAGGATGATGACTGACTGGGCGCAAACACAAGTAGAAACATGCGTTTAACAGGAACAGCCCAGAACTGCTGTTGGCACGTAATCCTGGAACAGCAGTTTACCGTCAGGGGCGTAAACGTAGATGCGCTTCTCCACAGAACACATGCACAGAGACTAGAGCGTAACAAAACTTTCCAAAATGGCATTGATGTAGGAAACGTGAGCTTGTCACGTCAGGTGGAATACCGGCTGAGGCTGATGTAGGCAGTCAACACGGAGATTCCGGCTGCAACTGCCAATTGCCGGTGTGCACGAGCGGTAACCCCGCGCATCCAGATTCAAATGATGCCGTAAGAGCCACGAAGGTACAGGCACAGATTTATTGAAATGATGAATAAAAATGAACCTGATAGAGACATCTAGCCGCAGATTCCTTACTTGGAATCCTCCCCAGGCGCCAGACTGGAGCAGAAACTTTTTCCCCCACATTAGATCCACTTGCCGGCAGAGGGCGTCGAGCGACTCCGCAGCGATGTTGTCCCCGGATGTGACGTCAGCGGAGTCCATATAATCCCTCCGCCGATGCACTGACGTCAGTTCCTTCTTTTCTGTGCTTTCAACGTGGGTCTGGAGCGGAATTCGGGCCGTTATTGGGCCCTTTCTCTATCTCATTGTCGAACAGTGTGCCAACGCGATGTCTTCTGAGTTTAAACCCGGTCGTTCTTGTGAGAAGCAGATGTCGATCACAGATCCACAGACTGTCTGCCTGTGGTGTCTGGGTGAACAGCACGACTCCGATGACTGCGGAGGCCTCTCAAGCGACTCCGCACCTCCCTGAACACCCTGGAGCCGGAGCAGATGAAAGAGTATTTTCTTTGTCTTCAGCATGTCTTCGATCCCTCGACTCCCTCTGGTGCAGTTTTCAACCCCAAAGAGGTAGGGAGTACCCCGGCTGTCTCTTTGTCGACTGCTTCGACCTCGGCTGCAGCAGGATCCTCTGAATCCATTAGCGGATTCGACACAGTGCCGGTGCACAGCCATCGGGGTTCACACCTTCGACGTCGGTGCCTCTTCTGCCTGCGACTTCGGCGGCGCCACTCAATGCGGACCAAATTGCCGTTTCCAACATCGCGTCAACGCCACAACAGTGTCAGGTACGGCGTCAGCTGCGCCTCTCATTGTGGATCCATCTACTTTGGATCTTATTCAACCTCTACCGGGGTTCCCTGTGGGAAATCCTTGTTTTGTAGGCAGAGGAGGATGTGGGGCAGACTCTACTCTGTGCTTTTGCCCTACCACCCTTGGAAGAAAACTGGCTGACTGATCTAGGGGGTGCTAGCGGCCTGCTGTCTTCCCCAGCCTCAGACTTGCTCTCTCCTCTGAGCATTGCAACAGAGGATAGTTCCTCTTTGTCAGAGGTTCTGAGAATAGCAGCTACAATTTTGCATTGCCAATTTCCTTCTGTGCAAATAACCACAGACCCCCTGATGCAGGTTCTCCACCAAGGTGAGACAGGAGTGTTCCCGTTACTCCCCTACGATGAGTCCCTCTTCGACATACTATTGGGGACTTGGGCACAACACGTCACAGGTCAGCCTGTTGACCGGGCAGTGGACCACAGGCATCACCCTACCGCAGGAGATCCCCCCTGCCTCTTACGCCATCCCACTACTGGGGGTTTGGTGATATAGGCTGCTACCATGTCGGCAGACCCTTCTGTCCTTCCGGTGGTTCCTCCTGGCAAGGATGCCAGATGGCTACATAATTGTGGTCGGGGTCTCTTCTCTTCTGCCAGTGCAGCCTTACGATCTTTAAATACTGCCTGCGTTTTAGGCAGAATGTCTCATGCTCTATGGGACTCTGTCCCACAGCGCTTGTCCTCGGTGTCGGAGGAAGCTAAACAGGAGCTCCTCCAAGTAATACAGGATGGTCAGGAAGCCGCCAAGTTTGTTATTAAGTGTAGTATGGACACCACCGATTCTGTCGGTAGAGGTGTGGATCAGGCTGTGGCGCTGTGCAGGCATGCTTGGCTACAGCAGTCTGGATTCTCTGAGCCTGTCAAAGACGCTCTTCAAAATATTCCTTTTGATGGTATTCATCTCTTTGGAGAGCAGGCTGATTCAGCTCTGTGTCGGTTCAAGGCTAGCCAACCTGATAAATCGGCCTCATAGGTTAGTAGTTATATTTTATGTTCAGCCTCAGAGCGGTATGATAAAAATCTGAGTTCAGACTGTTTTGGTTAGGTGTCACTAACACCTTTTCGAGGTAACACAATGGCTTTGTTTATATTGCCCTGCACTCCATTTAAGAAGCCCCTCTCTATATCACTTGCGAATTCCAGTGGGTGGCACACGATTAGTGCCGTATTTTCTTTCTCTGCTGGGTGCTAGGTGCCCTTGTACTATGTGCAGAATTGTCTCCTAAGTTATATGCAGGGAGTTTAGCTGCTTTATTCATAAGGGTTTTCTTATGGCTTGCTGAGTTGTACTATACCCTAGGTGGGGTATCTCTAGTACGCTTTTGTCAACCGTTTCTGTTTATATCCATATACTTTTTGTATATGCGTGTCTATTCCCTTGTATCTCTCCATGGGAAGAAGGGTTCTTCGCCTTGCATAGGCGTGCTGTATGTTGTTTACTCTGCTTCTTCAGATGTGTATTACATGTAGGTATGGATATTGTTAGTAATGATATCTTATGGATATCTGTCCATTGCTTGATGTATTCGAATATATCTTCATGTATTTAGCCCTGTGGTATTTTCTGAGGTGATGTTTCTTGGCTCCTTCATCACACTCTTCCCATACGATTGTCGTCGTACCTCTGGTGGATACTGGCCTCTTTCCACCCATATGGCCTAATGAGGCCCTCTACCCCTAAGTATATTGACTATACCTTAATGTGTATCCATGCATATTTGTACTCAGGCTAGTATGTTATGTATAGTGGCCCATTCTTTAATGCGTTTGTGTTGCAGTTCCTCTTGCACATTGACACTGTCTTCCGTCCGTACTTCAGTGGGACCGCCTGTAGGCAGCATGGTTGCCTCTTGTAGATGGCACGTAACCTGCTGCCTATCTGGGCCCGATGACCCCTCCTGCTTCTGGAGGTTCCAAATTATAGATCAGAACACTCTTTAGTTGTGTTTTTGATTCCATTATCCTGGTTGCCACATGCCTGGGCTGTAACCTTACACTACCTTTGCATGCGCTTTTGCCTTTGGAGTGATACAATGCTATGCGTTACTCTTTCTGCTCCCTTTTTAGGAGCATTAGTTCCTCTATTGGGCTTTCTATGTGGCTATGCTGGTTTCCTCACCATTATCCCGTCAGGCGACTGCTTTTTCCGTGCTTTCGCCTTGGAGTGGTGTGACGCTTTGCGTTGCTAGGCTTTCCTTCCCCTTTCGGGAGCGTTAATTCCTCTAGTAGGAATTTTTTCTAGCTATGATGGTCCATTGTTCATCAGCTTTAGAGGTGCTAGCCTCCTGGTTCTGCCATTGGTTACTTCTTCCTCTTCTTCTCTTTTCTTATTCAGGCTCTCGTCCTTCGGGGGACTGTCCCTTTTTTTTTCCTGCCTCCATTGCAAATAGTTGGGACTTGATTTTTTCATTATGGTCCCTATTTGCCGATATGTTGCATGGTTAGGTATCTCTTTTGTCTCCCTTGTATTACATACCTGCTACTTTCTTCCTTACGGATTAATTGCTATGAATTCACCTATTCCTTCTGAGGTCTGGAGATGTTTTTCTACGTCACCTGGTCGCTTCTATTCACAAAATGTGTGATCAAGTTCGACTGCACTTGAGGTCCGGCATTACATTGTGTTATGTGGGTTTTCTTCGGTTGCACCCCTTTTCCTTATTATGTTACCTCCTTTCATGGTGGTTACCATGCACCCTTCTCTCCCCTTTGTGGCAGACAGAGTTGTTTTCTATGCACTGTACTACTCCATTTGTTATGTTGTCATATCGGTGCGTCGGGCCGTTATTCCTGTCTTTATTCCATATTATTTGTATATTTTCCCTTGAGGTAGAGTAGCATTCTCTTGCACGCTCCCCTTTTTTCCAAGGGGAAATATGCATATAGCTAGATACCCTTTGTGTATCTTAATAAGATCCTATGTCTGTATATTTTCAGATATATGTACATTTCAAGGGATTATATATAGCTCTTTATTATATGTATGGCCACTTCTTGCGGATAGTTATTGCGATTGTTTCTTTTCGCTATCATGATTACTCTGCGATATTAGGAGATTGTTCAGTAGCTTTTCATAGGTTCTGTGTTCCAAATGTCCTATTCAGTGTCCTAGATTGGCCCTATGATCGCCATGGCCTTATTAGGTCCATTACTAGCATTTCTTCTTGCCGTGGATAATTTCCCTTTACATTGTGGGTGTTATCTTGTCTACCTGTGGTTGTTTCATTTGTGGTCACCTGATATACCTGGGTCAGATGCAGCCACGGTCGAAACTTCTTGTTTTTCCCTGGTGTATTTCTGTTGGCCTGCTGTAACAGGTCAACAAGTATTCTATTTGCATGGTTTTCGATGTACAAGTCTTCTGAATCTGGTCCCTTTCAGGGCTTGTGGTGATTAAGTTACTATGTGTTGGACTTTTGACTGAGTGTGATATTCTCCTCAGTCGTCCTTTTATCCCGGTCTTTTGTTTTCTGACTGGGTTCATATTACTCGTACATACCTTGTAGTCCCAGTTCACAGACCCTCCTCTGGGGATGGTATGGCCTGGGTATCTGATTCTAAGTAACGAATCTGCAGGTAGATGTCTCTATCAGATGAACAAGTTACTTACCTTCAGACAGGATCTAGGCGCAGATTCCTTACGCCCCTTCCATCCTCTCCTGCCACTGCAAACTATTTTTTTTTCTTCTTCATTTATATTGAGTCTGTGTTTGGGATGTCCTATTGGTATGTCAACAAAAGGAGGGACAAAAAGGGCTTGATGAAGGTCCAACGTACATGCCCTAAATTAAGCCAAGAGACAGAAAGGTACGGAGTTCCTTAGGTGGGATATTAGCCACCTTGTGTATACTCTAGGTAGTGAGGAGGTGGGGAATACCTCCTGTTGGAACTGGGACCCTCACATACCCAGCAAGCTAGGGGTCATGCTTCATCATATGGGTCTGCTCCTCGTCGGGCCAGCGCTGCAATGCTCGACGGGCACCCATAAAGGGGCTCTTTATCGGAGATCTTTTGTTCCTCGCTGTATAGGTGCAGTGGGTGTGAGGGGCCTAGGTACGTGTAGATGTGGGATGTGAATATAAAACAGGTAAAGGAAGCCTCTATGATGAATTTTATTCTGTAAGGGTCCCAACCTGATTAAAAGAAATAGAGGGGGGCGAATGTTTTGTTGTAATGTGACAAAAATTTTGCTCAACCCCTAGATGGTCAACATGTTTCTCGCCTCAATAAGTCACGAAAGTGATCAGCTCGCGATTCTTCAGGACCGAGTGAATAATATAAAACTATCTACAGTGGGTGGCAAGGTGCAACGCTACCTACCAATTGCTCTACCCGTGGGTCATTACCCCGGAGAAAAGGCAGCCAACCTAGAGTACAAAAAGAAAATTAAAAACCATGACAAAGTAGTGGGAAATGATGCCAGTTGAATTCAATCGTTGTGTCTCAATTTTCACATTCATGAGTCGAACATATATTAAAAACACACAGTGCTATCATGCAAACCATTCAAGCTCTGTGTATGCTTCTGTACATATCCCCTGTGTATACATGCTAAAAAAGTTGTGACTTTTTGGACCGTAGTGGTGAGTGGACATAGGCTCACCTCTTCCAGGTATCTAATTCTGCCTCATCAGTTAGCAGGAGAGTATGTGGACACTCATTGTAGTGTCTCTGTATGAAATGAGACATAAAATACCAGATCATAGTCATTGGCTCTATGTACACTAGTTCGATGCTCACTTACTGGTCCCTGGTGCACTAGGTTGTAAGGAGCAGAAGGTCCGGGTCAGGGTGGTTGTAGCCTGCAGTTATGACCCCAAACTAAAGACACGATCAATTTTCTGGTGCTCACACTGGGCTGATATGTCTGGTGGTGGTGCCGCACGCTGTGCCCCAACAACGGATGCTCACAGAGCTACCCCGGTAAAGTGGCACAGCGTAAGCGCCCCCAGGGGCCCGGCTGCGTAATGGGCTAATACCATAAAGAAAAAGTGTCCGCTTAAAGCTCAGTGGCTTAAGGCTCGCAGCGCCTGATCCCGGTACCTCTTACCTCCATTAGTCGCCGGTGTCAGAATGAGCCTCCAACAGGATGTGCATACTCACCTGCTCCCGCTCGGAGCCTCGTGGCTGACCTACCCACTCCGCTGCAATCAGGAAGGTATCGTGTCACAGCAGGAACCTGTTTAAATACCTGCCGCGGAGACCGCAGAGTGGGTAAAGTGGCCACAGCTGAGATCAAAAACGAAATCACGTGTTGGTGAAAAAGTGATGTCATTGTAGACGGAATCATGGCGGCCAACTTGGAGTGTGTTTTTTTGTTATTATTAATCACGGCCATATCGGTATGGGGATAGTGCGTGGCAGCTGCTATATAACTATAGAGTTCAAAAAGGTGGTAGATGCAGTATGTGAAGATACTTGACCCTGCATGGGGTACCTCATTAGGTTCCGAAAGGTTCGGTAACGGTCACAATGAAATCACGTGGTAGTGGAAACATGATGTCTTTGTTGACGGAATCATGGCGGCCATCTTGGAGTGTGTTTTAGTTGATCATGGCCATGTCGGTATGAGGATTGTATTGGTGCATGGAAGCTGCCATGTAACTATAATGGTCCAAAAGGTGATGGATGCAGTATATGAAGATAGTCAACACTGCATAAGGTGCCTCGTTAAGGTCCCGGATGGTTCAGTGGCGATGGAACCTCTTAAGGAACAATAGTTGCCATCTTGTAGTGTATACTAAGCTCCCATGGCATGTTGTAGGTAAGGATCATGTATTAATTAATGGTGCTCCAAGGGATGTCATCATTCAGGCCACCATTGGCTGAGTCAAGACGAAACACCCACCTTTGTTCAATCCTGAACAGGGCTGTATGTGTTATTTGTTGATGTGCCTCGAGGACTACCCAACGTAGACTTTCTGGGGGATGTCTCAGTTCTGTAAAATGGGTATATAGTTTGGTGTTTGTCTTGAGGCAACGAATACTGCTTTTATGTTCAGTTATTCTGGTTTTAATGGCCCTCATGGTCATACCGATGTATCTTTTCTCGCAGGGGCATGTCAGCAGGTACACACAACGTGGTGTGTTACAATCCGTGTGTTTTGTGATCGTCCATGTGAATGTGTCAGACAATACCAGTTCTTTAGTTTGTTTGGTCTGTGGACAAACGGTACATGAACCGCAAGGGTAGTGTCCTGTGACAGGGGGAGATCCCACAGTTGTCTCTGGTTTGAACTGTTTCTGTTTTTGGGTCTCGTGTGTATTAACATGTCTTTTAGGTTGTTTGTACGCTTGAACGCAAACCTAGGTTTCGGTATTGTCAGTGTGCCTGTGTTCAAGATCTCCCAATGTTTATTCACAGCCTTCTTGATCAGGTTAGATCTAGGTGTTTATGTGGTTACACAGGTCACAGTATTGGAGGGTTCTTTTACATGTACCTCTAGAAGGCTTTCGCGATGGTTATTTCTCGCTCGTTTCATGCAAGAATTGATTTGTTTTTTAGGGTATTGTCTTTTCATAAGTTATCTGACAGTGTCTCAGCTTCAGTTTTGTAGTCATTTATTGAACTACAATTCCTCTTAATCCGTAAAAATTGGCTGAAGGGTAGATTATTTTTCAGAATCTTTGGATGATAACTGCTATATAACAGCAAGCTGTTCCTGTCAGTAGGCTTTTATACATAGTAGTAGTTAGTTTGCCCTCTTGCAATCTGATGGTGAGATCCAAAAAGCGATTTCAATTGGTGAAATTGTATGGGTGAACCTCAAGTACTGGTTCTTAGTATTGATCCACCCACAGAATTCATTGCATGTCTGTATGTCCCCTTGCCAGAAGATCAGTATGTCGTCTATATACCTCTTCCACAATCTCAGGTTAGCTCCGAAGGGGTTGCTGGCATGTCGGATTATCTCTTGCTCAAATGCCGCCATGTATAGACATGCTACACTAGGAGCAAAGGTACTCCCCATCGAAGTACCCTGAGACTGATGGAAGAGTTGGTTGTTAAACTCGAAGAAATTCTCTGTTAGTGCTAAGGTGGCACATTGCATAATGAATGGGATGGGAGTCGGTGCCACCCATTCAGTTTCCGTTAGTGCAGTTTCTATCACTGTGAGTGTCTCTCTCTGTGGGATATTGGTATATAATTGCTCAACATCCAGGGTGACCAGGAGGTTGATGTCAGTGGTGTTTTCCAATTCCCCAATGATACCTAAGATATCAGTGGTGTCCCTGATGTATGAGGGAGTCTGTTTGACCAGAGGTTGCAGGTAAAAGTCACAAAATTGCGACAGGGGTTCTAGGAGAGAACCGATCCCTGAGACTATGGGTCTGCCCGGGACTGGGGTGGTCCCCTTATGTATTTTTGGCAGAGTGTAAAAATAGGGGGTCTTGGGATGTTTTGTGATCAGAAAATCAGCTTCTTTTCTGCTGACCCACCCGTTACTCTCTGCCTCAAAGACCATTGTAGCAATCTCAGTTGATAACTGGGCTGTAGGGTTCGTTGCTATGGGGGTATAGAATTTTCTATTCTGGAGTTGGCGTAAACATTCAGTGTCATAATCCGTAGTGGATTGAATGACCGTTGCTCCCCCTTTGTCAGCCTGTTTTATTGTGATGCTGTTGTCTTCTGCAAGTGATTTGATAGCTGCACGTTCCTGATTGGAGAGGTTGTGAAAAGGAACTTTGTTTCCCTCATTTTTAAGTTCTTTTAGCACGGCTTTTTCAAATGTCAGTACCTCCACCGGTATCATGCCACTGGTGGGTGTAAAGCTGGAGGGGTTACGTAGGCCTGAGTCTAGTTTAGCAGGTTCTTCTGTATCCTCAAAATAAGCCCTCAGGCGCACCTTTCTAAACAGGTTCTGGATTTCGCATTGTTCTAGAAATGTATCTTCTTTGGGGGTAGGGACATATCCAAGCCCCTTCTCCAGTACTGTTTGTTTTGTTGGTGTCAGTTGCCTATGTGATAAATTTACCACTAGACTCTCCTGCCCTGTGTTTTGCTCCTGGTTTCCACCATATTGTGTTGTTGGTCCTGCCACTGGACCTGTTTTAGTCCTCCTCTTTTGCGCCCTCTTCCTCTGCCCCAGCCTCTGCCTAAAAAATGTGGGTGGCTTTGGGGATATATTGGAAAAGGCCAGTATGGAGGTTGAGGGCCTTGAAAGTTATGTATGGCGTAGTTAGGATTTTGTGGGCGGATATTTCTCCTCTGATTAGGGCCCCCCCAACTCCCGCTGCTGGAATCACTGCTGGCTGAATCTCTTCTGTTTGTGTCGCTACTTTCATCACCCACTGCACCTATACAGCGAGGAACAAAAGATCTCCGATAAAGAGCCCCTTTATGGGTGCCCATCGAGCATTGCAGCGCTGGCCCGACGAGGAGCAGACCCATATGATGAAGCATGACACCTAGCTTGCTGGGTGTGTGAGGGTCCCAGTTCCGACAGGAGGTATTCCCCACCTCCTCACTACCTAGAGTATACACAAGGTGGCTAATATCCCACCTAAGGAACTCTGTACCTTTCTGTCCCATGTCCTATTGGTAGACATTCTTGTTGTTAGCTCATGAGGTATCTTTCTTGAGGATATCCTGGTTGTGTTGCAGGTTTGTTCCTGCTTCATTACTGCATTCTCCTGTGTTCAGTCAGTGGTATCCTAATGGTTATGTCTATTTCTACGAGGGGCTGAAGGACATTGCTGTTCCTGCTTTCTGCGTTGAATCTTTTGGACCTCTTGCATTCTTTACTGATTTTTTTTCCTTTGCATTCAACAGATACATGACACATGGTGTCTATTGTCTTGGCACACTGTTCCAATAGGCAGTTTCAGTATGTGGCTCCACGTTTTGAGCGCAGACAAAAGTCACGAAGAAACGGACGTCGGCACGTCGACAGAAGGGTTATATGGACTCCACTGACGTCACATGCGGAGTCACTCGACGCCCTCTGCCGGCGCGCGGACGTTCTGTGGGGATAAGTTTCCGGATCCAGCCTGTGCCTGGGGAGGATTCTAAGTAAGGAATCTGTGGCTAGATCCTCTGTCTACCAGATACATCGTTACCAAAGGTAAGTAACTTGTTCAATAGTACCACTTCTAATGATTGTGAAGTGTGAATCCTCCAAATCCTCACGCAAGCTGCTCCCAAAGTGTTATTTTAATTCCAGAAATGATTAATAGAGCAATCCTCAAGAAAACTTTCATAGATTAGAATATCCTCCAAAACAGCACCACCTCTGTGCTGAGAATGGTAGTAGGTACCATTTAACTCGTCACCAAATTTGTAATAAACTTCAATACTCCATAAGTATATGTTCAAAGAAGATTTATTGGAGAGACAGCATAGTACCTGCCTACAGTCAAGGCAATAACCTCCCCAATGTTCCATATTCTCAATCCAGAACACAAACAGGTCATCATTACATTTAGAAAGATAGCACTAGTCTTAAAGAGACACTGAACTGAATACAAATAACAAGAACAAATGTAACAAGAAGCCTTCGGTCCAGAGCCAACCCTCAGTGCCGAAACAGGTTTCAAAGCCAACACCGAAACCTCCCTTAGCGCCCGCGCTTCTTTTGGCTCCGAAAGACCATTCAGCGCAAGACACCCAAAAACCACTTTCGGTGACGAAGCATTCAGTGCCCAAAACCCATCATTAAGGTCGAAGGACCATGGGCAGCCCATCCTTCTGATGTAAAGATCCTAAGGTCCGACTCATCTGACTTCATTTTAGGTAGGTCCCGTCGGCATTTTAGATGATGGAGGTGCAACCTTTCTCCCTTTATGCAGAATCATTGTCATGTCTGCCATTTGACGCAGTTGTTGTCTGACCTTATCTTTCTAAGAACTATGAAAGTGTCAGGTCGTTTGACGGATGACATAGATATAACACCTGATGCGACATGAGTCTTGCTCAACTGTCTACTTATCACCATTACTAGGTCAAATAGAACAAGTCCAGACATATAGTCAAAATTGTGTTGTCTGAATTGATGTCCTCTTATGTCAGAAATTTCAATCTCTGATAGGATTAAGTATATAAGGACCACCAGTTTTACCACCTAATTGAGAGGTCCTTCACCCAGGTTATCCGAGATTCTGCCAGAAAACGGTCTCACATAATGCCGGTGCACTTCAAAGATGCAACATGTCACTCTGTGCAGATAAAGCCAAGTCCTGAAGGAAGGCTGCTACTGCAGCGCGTGTGTGCCCCGCGTAGGGAACACTGCTTTCATGCCTCCACTGCACTGATAACAACAGCTTTTCTGACAACAAGGTAAGTCTAAGAAACTCTAGACTGCAAGTTGCTCTGCTTTCCATTCCCTCTGTCTAGCTCATAGAAGGAGGTTTTAGGGTGTTAGGTTATAGAATATATGTTAACCATGTTAGAAATGTTAATTTTATTCTTGTTACTCATAACATGCCTTTTTGCTGTTTTTATGATATTCTGTGTGGTTGTTTTAGATGTACTGAGAAACAGGTTATTCCTGTCATAATAAATAGATTTACTTAAAAGTGTCCATTCTTTTTAGTACAGTTTGTGTGTGATACAACGAATAACGAAATAGGTTTGTTTCTGTTACCACGGTGCCTCTGATCCTTTCATAGGGATTGTTAGTAACCCAAAAGCAGTAACTCTATTTCAACAGTGTATTGGATAGGGTTCTGCTTGGCAACAATAACCTGTCTTTCACATTCAGCTCTGGCGCATTGAACTGAGTTCACATGTGTCACCTGTGGGTGGGAAAGCAAACCTTGTAGAACTACACCAAGGTTGTAGTTTATTCAACACCACGCTGGCTCCAGGAGGAGCTGGACACTCGACCACGAGGCCTTGCCACCCACCCTCAGACAGGCAGGATGATCATCAAGCCACCTCCAAGAGAACAAGAGTTTCTTTCCGGCAAGCTAAAGCTGACATTTGAGGAGTACCATGCTCGGGAACCTTCTCCTCCACCTAAGTTGAGGCAGCATCGTGACAGGGGCGCAAGTCCATCTTCACTTTGTCATCCTGCTCCACCACCACCTTCTCCTCCTCCTCCTACACCGCCTGTACCTCCCCTACCTTCTCCATCTCCCCCACAGCCCCCTTCTCCACCACACTCACCAGAAGGATCACCACGCTCCACTTATGGGGGAGCTGCCCTCCATACCTACTTGATCCTTGACTCCGATCTCAGGGAAGACCCATGGGATGATTGCACCATCGATCCACCTGCAGATTTGGACCCAGATTTCTACCCTGCAAAGCCATCTCCTCCGATCATACCACCTTGTATGATGAGATTATTAGCAGGGTTGCAACTTTCTACAAGGTAGAGAACCTCATAGCATTTTAAAGGATGGTGACTTCCTGGTGGAGACACTCTAATCTACCCAAAGATTGGTGCAGTAACTTCCAGTGCTCAAAGGCATGCTAAAAACTGCTCCTGAAACTTTCACAGACCCTGTTAAAGCTAGGGTAGTGACCTCAAAGGATCCATGAAAAATACAAAGCATCACCCTCTGACCCGCCCTACATCTGGGGCCGACTCTCACATGACTTCCTAGTGGTTCATATAGCACAAGGCATTGGTGATGTGCCTCCTCCAGACAAGGAGAGCAGAAAGATTGATGCGACAGGCAAATGTGTTGCCTCACCGTCATAGAATTATTGGAGAATCGCTAACTTCATCGGACTGCTCTCTCTGTATAACTGAGCCCACTTGGATGAGATAAAGGAGCTCCTCCAACATCTCCCAGATGACTACAAAAAGCAGGAACATGAAGTTGTCTTAGAAGGGAAGCTAATCTACAACATCATCATCCACTGTGCCCTGGACACAGCTGACACCACAGCGTGGGGCATTAATTCCAGAGTTCTAATTCGACTGCATGCTTGGCTGTGTGTCTCTGATTTTATACCAGAGGTCCAACAGAATCTCAACAACCTGCCTTTCAATGGGGAACACCACTTCGGACCACAGGTTGACAAGATGCTGAAAAATAATTGGAAAAGACACGGCTAAGGCGATGGGAGTTGCCCTCTCAATGGCGTTTCCTTTCAAAGTTCCCAATATAGAGGAAGCTCCAAGACACGCTCCCCTGAGGCATCTACCTCCTACCATTGGCAGCAGCACCAATGAACACCATCACGGGGCTACTCCAAAATAGCTTATAGAGAAAATAACTCCAGAGGCAGGGTTTGAGGGGGCTTGGCTAAAGCAGCTGCCCTCGCACAGCAGTGACTCTTTCGCCCTACCCCCGATCACTTTACACCTTTCAGAAAACTTAAGAGGTTTCTGACCAGTTAACTGGAAATCACCTTCGATTAGTGAGTTCTTTCCATTATCAGGCAGATCTACTTAGAACCCACTGAAACCCCACAAAACATTCCTCCCTGAAAAACACACGCTTTCTCCAGAACACCAGCCCCTCCTTCAGCAGGAAGAAGTGGCACACATTCAGAAAGGGACCATAGAACCCATGCTGCTCCACTGCTTCAATGGGGTGTATTCTCTTGTAGTTTCTCATGCCTTCTCTTGAATGAGGGGTCTCTAAGGCCCATACTCGACCTCAGGACTCTCAACAAATACATCTTGTCACGTGGTGGCACTCCAGGATGTTGTTCCTCTACTGCAGCAAGGTGACTTCATGACTGACCTCGATCTGAAGGATGCCTTCTTTCACACCCGATCCACCCAGCCCATTGCCGGTACCTCAGGTTCGTGGTAAGTGGCCAGCATTATCAATTCAAAGTGCTGCCCTTCGGGATCACCACCGCCCAAATGTGTTCACAAAGTGTCTTTTTGTGGTGGCCGCTAATCTCAGGAGAAACGGCATTCAGGTCTTCCCCTACTTGGACAACTGGCTGATCACAAGTGCTAGTGAACAACAGTGCTTCCCACGCACCCAGTTCACCATCAGCCTGTTACATGATCTGGGTTTTACTGTCAACATAGGCAAGTCCCACCTCCAACCCCTCCAAATCCAGCCCTTTTGGGTGCCGGGTCTCAACTCTGTCTACAGGAAAGCCTATCTTAGCCCAGCACAGATGCAAGCTTTCCGATCGCTTCTACCCCTTTCTCAGCTGGATCACCAAGAAAACTGTCAGGATGGTCATGTGCCTCCTCGGCATAATGGCCTCTTGTATTTCTGCCCGTGAATTTGCTGCCACTACCACTGCTGACGAGCGGGACAGGACCACAGGTCCCAGGCTCCTTCACGGCATGCCGCCGTCATCGACGCCCATACCATGCGCCTGGAGACGCTTTCAAAAGCTCCTGAGGGCTCCCGCAGTGCGGGATTCCTGTGAATTTGCTGCCACAACCACTGCTGGAGGGAGGGACAGGACCACAGGTCCCAGGCTCATTCGCGGCACGCCGCCGCCATCGACGCCCATACCACGCGCCTGGAGGCGCTTTCAAAAGCTCCTTAGGGCACCCGCAGCGCGGGACGCCAGTGAATTTGCTGCCACTACCACTGCTGGGGAGCAGGACAGGACCACAGGACCCAGGCTCCTTCGCGGCACCCCACAGCCATCGATGCCCATACCACACGCTTGGAGGCACTTTCAAAAGCTCCTGAGGGCTCCCGCAACGCGGGACACACGCGGGCGGGCCCGTCTGCGCCCGGAAGAGCCCGGAAGAGATTGGGCTGGGCCACCCCTCTTGGTTCTGACAGCGGATTCACCAGGGCTAATAACTCTATCGGACAGTTCACATAAGGTTAGTGCTATTACTAATTGATGTGTGTTTGCCACTCTTAGAAGCTCTAGGGAGTAATCTCCTTTTTGTGGCCATTATCCTTCCAGGCTGTCACAATCCTAAAAAATCATTCTAACTCCTGGGCAAACATCCTAAATACGAACTGCTGGAAAGCATTATTCTGGCCAAAATCTTCTTCTTAATAATCTCGAGCAACTGCCATCAGCAGTCATGGGTAAACGCGCATGCACAGTGAGGAATTCTGCCGCCCTGCAGCCTGCACCTCCCTCACAACCAACTTCAATTGATAAAATGCTACAAAGGGCAATTGGAGCTGTTGTTACGGAAATTGAGCGGACGGAAAGGCGTCTTTCACTAACCCCGGATATAGCCCCATGTTCCACCACTCATGATTCTGACAGTCCCTCCTCGCCCTTAATCCCAACTCTGGATTCACCATCAGAACTCCCAAGGACACGCGCAAAGGCCTGTGTAACACACACTGCTAAGATGCTTCCGGAGAGCGCCGAAAAAAAAAAGGGAAACACAAACTCGTTACAAACTTGGGTACCAAGAGGAAAAAACAAACGGTGAACAAAGCTATGAACAGTGACATGGGGGTAACTGGATCAGGGGATATACCGCAGGTGAACCTTGAGCAACCACTCTGAGTGACTAACCTGGTGATGGACCTCCAAGTACAATTTAGGTACATTGTAAAGGATGAACTCAATATTCTAATGGACCGGGTTGACTAATTAACAACATTGGTTGACCATTGGGTGGGCAAGGCAGAGTCAATTCTTAAGGGGGTCGAGTTAACAAAAACTTTAGTTTTACAATCAGCCTCTCTTTCTAGTAAGCCAGTCTCCCCAGTACTTAATACCTTGACTATCTCTACTAGGCCTAATTTAATCAATCAGGAGGCTGTAGACCCATGCTCGAGAATCCCACTGCCTCAGAGATCAGACCCAAGAACCCATCACCAGGGGCCTTCCCAAGGGCCAGTAACAGAAATTACCTCTAGGCCACCACTGGTAAGACCGAAAGTACCAAATACCCAGCAACAAGTTCCAACCTATGGGGATAGCGCAAGGACAGTACCCCGTGAAGAACCCTCTGAAATAGGGACTGCCCTGCCATGTATTAACCTCCCCCCGGCCTCAACTCCCTATGTTATTGTGTTAACAGGAGTACCAGAGTTGAATAGGGGGTGTAGGGAATCCCATTCTGACCTTAAAAACAAATGTATCTTTTGGTTGGCCAATCAAAGGCAATTTTCCTATAAATAAGCAAATGAAATCATATTCATGCGCGCAGGGTAGGCTGGGTGGGATGGAGATCAAAAGATGTCCCCTGGGATTATTTAGTGATACATTTTAGAGATACATGGATTGTGCAAACCATTTTAGATTGTGGTTACCAGAGGGAGATTGTGGGTATAGTTTCCCTCCCCTTGGGATATTTTTCCCCCAGGGACTATGCCTCACAACACGAGAAGAGCAGGCAACGATTGGGGGATGAGGAATCAGAATAGGCCATCAGTTAGAATGAATCAGGACCCTCCTAGACCACTTTTTTATAACTTCCCCGTTTCAAATAGATACAGCCCACTAGATTCGATTGACTGACTAACGTGTACCGGGCCCCTATATCTAAGCCCCAGTCGCCAATTGGAGACCAGAGTGGGATCACTGCACCAGAATGAGCTAGTACAGCAGGGAGACTGTAGGAAGCAGAAAGGAGATCAGGGGATGGTTTTTGTGGGAAGAGCGAGAGACGCAAATAGTAAAAATCAGGAGAAGGCCCCCACTGGCTACCTATCGCCCCATCGATCCCGACTGGACTCACAGGCAATTAAGACCACTTTACCATCCATGGCAAAGTCCCCTCCTGCTTCAGTTAACAACCATAATTTGGGTAACGATCAAAGTCTGACGGGGCGGGTGGGGACCAATGACCCACAACAGGTCTATCCAAGGGCTTGTTCCTCTCTTTCAACCACTATAGCCAATGAAGTGGGCCCACCAGGCCTGCAGCTATTATCCTGGAACATAGCACGACTCACCTCCAAACTGGATATTCCAGATTGGGGGCTATTTATAGAGCAACACGAGTTATGCATGTTCCAGGAAACCTGGTCAAGGGCGGACACACAGATTAGGCTATGCGTCATACAGTATTCCAGCCACCCAGGGGGGTAGGGGAAGACCTTTTGGGGGACTATGCATTTGGGTTGGCGTGCACCTTGGCTGTGAGGTTAAACAGATAGAGACTTCATCACGAGACATTCTCTGTATCTTTCTCTCTTTTACTACAAAAATTAGAATTGCTCTGATCAACCGTCTACTCACGGCCGGTCTGTTATGGCCAAGTTTTCCCCATCCTTGACCGATTGACCACCTTTCTTTTAACAATCCCGGCTAACTATTCGGTAATTATAGGTGGGGATTTTAATTGCCAGTTCGAACCTCTGAACGGCCTGGCCACAAGTATCTCAAGTGAGGAGGATTTACTCTGGGCTATTCCAGAGCCCAACATTTCACCCATTCGGGCTTGGACTCCGCTGGCCCTACAGATGCATGCACTTACATTGAGTTTCTCATTAAGGGCATGTAATGGCCGTTTAACATCTGATAGCCCCGGGAAGCCCACCTTTAATAGACCAGGGCAGGCATCGATTATAGATTACATCTTGGTTGACATTAAATCTTGGCATAGGGTGCTTGACTTTACGATCACCCCTCGCCACGAGAGCGACCATTAATGCTCTTGTGTTAGATGTAACTCCACCGCATGTCAGTGGTACTCTGAATACTTCATCACAACTTGACTCTGGTCTAATATTGGCCAATGGAGGGAGGAGAGTCCGCTGGGGGGGAATTCTCTCAATCACAGGATAAGCTGGCTTCCTTATACCAACAAATTATTCCTTTTCTTACTGTTGCGTACCAATTTTCTGCGACTAATGGTACTCCAACTTCCCAAATTAAATTGTCTAACAACCATCAAAACTTGCTTTCCATCTTGGCATCTTTCTTCTACACTAGCAAAAGGACTGGGCTGACCAGAAAACCACGACATCCATGGTACAATGAACACTGTAAGGCAGCCAACTCAGCCCTTTTAGTCGCCATTAAAACAAATGACAGGCCACAAATTAAGGAAGCTGGGAATGCAAAAAATGGGATACACTCAGAACTGCGTTGGATAACCATGATATGAGGGCATTCTGGAACCTGATTAATACAGGATCCCCTGAAGGCACATTGGACATATCATCAAATATAGGGGAGGAAGTCTGGAGAGCCCATTTTAAATCTTTATATTCAATGACAGAGGAGGAAGTCGGGCTGGTGGCAATGACCCCCCCCCTACCTAGAGCCAACCCATCAAGACACGCCACTGTTCTCCCTAAAGGAGATCACAGAAGCACTGGGCAAGACATTACCAGCTAAGGCGCCAGGGTTGGACAAGATTCCTGGCGATCTTTTCTGCTCCAAGCCTTCTGTCTGGGCCCCTTATTTGTGGTACCTCTTTAATGCCATCCTCCAGGGTATGGCGATTCCCATCGCTGGGGCAGAAATTATCCCAATATTTAAAAAGGGTTCACCGCTTAATCCTGTCAATTATCGCCCCATCAGCCTCCTAGACGTAAGCCAGAAAATATTTGCACGTGCACTTTTGGGGCGACTTCAGTCCTGGATAGAAGAGTGTAATGTACTCACACCCCTCCTAGCTGGGTTTAGGGCTAAGATCTCCACTACTGATCAACTTTTCAGATTACAGCTCCTATATTGGAAAATTGTGACCATAGAGGGTGGCAGCCTCTACCTTATATTCGTAGACCTTAAATCCGCATTCGATCTAGTTCCGAGGGATAAATTGTGGGGATATTGGATATGGGAGCTCCAGAGTACCTTTGCCATCAGATGAAACGCCTACATCAAGGTCATTTTGCACAAATAAGGTATGGCAAAAATGGAGAACTCTCAGCTCCCTTCCCAGTAGAGAAAGGTGTACGCCAAGGCTGCATCTTGGCTCCGACTCTTTTTTCCCTTTTTATTAATGGCCTAATAGAGTCATTGTTGGCTGGAAAAGATATTGATGCCCCTAGGCTAGCGAACCGCAAAATACCTGCCTTGATGTTCGCAGACGACACCCTCTTGCTCTCGAAATCTCCTATGGGCATGCAAAGGGTTCTTGATGCATTTAGTGTCTTTTGTAGAAACGGGTCTGGAGATCAACCTTCAAAAAACGAAGTATATGGTCTTTAATGCGAATACCAGCACCCGCCCAAACCCCTGTCTAGATGGAAGGGCCCTAGAGAGGGTGTCTATTTTTGAGTACTTGGGGATCACACTAACTGAGAAAATGGAATGGGGGGGGGCTCAAATAAAGAAAGCTAGCCTAAAGCTGTCCCAGTCCACGGGGGGGTATCTCAAAGGCATATAAGAGCTGCACACACAAAGTGATAGGCCCTGCGGCTGAACTCTACAAGGTACAGGCAAGGGGCGCTGCCTTGTATGGAGCAAAATTATGGGATCATTGTCCATCTACCCCCTTATCGCTTATAGAGAACTCCTTTGCTAGGCAACTCTTGGGTTTCCCCTCTAGTTCCCCTTTAATACCCCTTAGAATGGACCTCGGGGTTAGTTCTATCGCAGATGAAGTATCCTTAAGACCCCTTCTATTTTGGCGACGCCTTTGGAGTACTCCCGAACTAGCCTCATACAGGGACGAGTTGAGAGAAGTTATGAGCCTCCAAGGCGCGGGAAAACTCCCATGGTTGGCACATATTAGGAACTGCAGCCAGGCACTGAAGAGGGCAAATTTGTGGAGTTTTGCTGAAGAAACTTGCCTTGTGACCCCCAGAAAGGTACTCCTTGAGACCTATAGAGAATATAAATTGGCCCAGCTATGGAGGGGGAATACGCCTGGGCGTCTAACTCTTAGGTTTATGGAAGTAAAAGCGCAATATAGGCTAGAACCGGCGCTAGATGACATCCAGCCACTTCTTGCGAAGAAGCAATTCAGACATGGGGTGCTCCCGCTCCGATCTTTTACCAACAAGTGGTCGGGTGCCTGCAGTCTGGATTGTCCAGCGTGCGAGAATGTAGGGGAAACTGAAATGCATGTACTTTTCTTCTGCCCTGCTTACAGGAGGTCAAGGTCCCGCTGGCTGTTACAGTTGTGCAGGAACCTGGGGTCTAGACACTGCTCTGAGGTCTTTGAGCTACTTAAGTATGACACAGATATGCCCACTGTGTTTTCCATCTCGCGCTTTTTGTATTCTATGTGGTGTACTCGTAGAGCCATCCTAAAGAAGGGCTCATAGGCCAACTCCAGTCCAACATTATCTACTACGCCTTTTTGGATATGTGCTCTCTCTTTTAAATTGAATTAAGTTAACCATTGGCCCCCTGGTATACTATTACTTTGCAAATAATTTGTCTCTAAAGGAGTTTTAACATTTTTTTAATTTTTATCTCTACATTTTATCTTGATATTGTTACTATTTTTCTAAATGAAATTGCTACTTTTATTTTACATTGGGATATTTTGCTAGTCAATGTATTAACTACGCGTCTCCTTAAGATATCATATCTGAATGAAATTGATCTTTCGCCTAAAATTAGCCTCTTGTTTGTGCATATGCACTTTATTGTCCTTTACCTCGCGGCTAATGTAGAGGCCATATATTGCATGTATATTGCACAACCTTTTGTCCGAGGACGTCTAGAAGAGTTGTCTTTGCTAATTTAAGATCTCAGATAGGAATGTACACTTACCCAAAAAAGTGCTATCCAATTATAGATATCTCAAAGGATGCTGCTATAATTTGTAGATAGTGTATTGGTTTTACTATATGTGCTTTAATGGCCCTAGCGGCCGAAATAAAGATTTTTTTGACTGACTGTATTTCCCTAGTTCCTTATGCCAGATTACATGTGCCTGTTTCAGGAGTGCCTAGCTGCTCTATGGTCACAAATGGAGGGTTGCTGGGAAGAACTAATGTTGACCTGAAGCCCGACCTATCTCTCTCTGCAGTGGCGGAACAGCCACAACCTGTTGCACAGTCGGCCCTTTCTCTACATAGTTCTGCAAATGACCGCCCCAACCAGCACCTACCTCATAGGGTGGGGGCGCACTTGGAGGATCTCACCGTTCAGGGTATTTGGGCACCCCAGCAACAGGGTCTCCACACCTGCCTGGAGCTGCTGGCCATCCACCTAGCACTCAAGCCTTTCCCTCAGTCACATTCAGTGCAAGTTGGTTTACATTCGCACAGACAGCACAACTGCCGTTTTCCAACTACAGAAGCAGGGCAGCACTCACTCCCTACAGTTGTCAGCGCTGGCTCAGGGAATTTAGAGGTGGGCTCCCCATCACAGAGTACATCAACTAGCGGAGTACCTACTAGGAGTTGACAATTACTTTGTAGACCTGCTCAGCAGGATGCAGCAACAAGTTCACAAGTGGGAACTCCAGCCGCAAGTTCTACTCCCTTACTTCCGTCAAAGGGGTTCCCTGAAATAGACTTCTTTTCCACCACCGAAAGCACCAAATGCCCAAGCATCACGTCCATGTACCAAGACCTACAGTCCATGCGAAATGCACTATGGATAAACTGGTCAGGGATATTTGTCTATGCTTTTTTGTCTCTCCCACTTCTTCCTTTTATGGTTCGGAGGCTTCAGTAAGCATCCCTCTCTCTCATCCTGGTGGCTCCCACCTGGGCCAGACAGCCCAGAGTCCCCACTCTCCTCGGCCTGTCCCTAGTGCCTCACGAGAAGCTGCCCAACCATCCGGACCTTCTCAAGCAGCACCAGGGCACCCTCAGACACCCGAACTCCAGGCAGCTAAATCTGACAATTTGGCTGCTAAGGTCTTAAAATTTGGCTACTTAAACCTCCCTCCACAGTGCATGACCATCCTGATGGCAGCTCGCAGGTGTATAGCCAGAGCCTGCAGTGCAACCAAATGGAAGAGGTTTGTGCACTACTGTCTTTTTAAGCATATAAACCCTCTCAAAGTGGCTGTCCAGGACATTGTCTCTTATCTTCTCCACTTGCAAAAGTAATGCCTTGCTTACACTTCCACCAGACTTCATTTAGCCGCAGTTGCTGCTTACCTTCAGAACAGGGAACGCACTTCATTCTTCAGGGTTCCAGTCATTAGGGCGTTCATGAAGGGACTTATTAGAGTTATTACATCCAGGGTGCCACCTGCCCTGTCTGGAATCTCAACATTACAAAACTTATGAGCCTCCCTTTTGAACCACTTCATTCGTGCCCTTTCTAGTTCCTTTCCTGGAAGGTGGCCTTTCTAGTAGCCATCACTTCCCTCAGGCAAATAAGTGAGCTTCAGGCCCTAATCTTAGAGTAACTTTTCTTTCAAGTTCAGAAGGATAAGGTACTACTTGGGACCACCCACTGGTTCCTCCCCAAGGTGGTTTCTTCTTTCCACCTCAGACAAACTATTGAACTCCCAGTGTTCTTCCCACAGCCAGCTTCAGTAGCAGAGAGGGCTCTTCACACATTAGATGTCAAAAGAGCCCTTATGTATTACATTGACATAACAAAATCCTTCAGAAAAACATAGTAGCTCTTTGTTTCTTTCTCCATACCACACAAAGGAAGTGCTCTCCAAAGCGAGGATAGCACAGTGGTTGGTCAAATGTATACAAACCTGTTATGCTGAAGCCAAGAGACATTTACCTATCCCTCCCAGACCAAACTCTACCCAGAAAAAGAGGGCCTCTATGGCTTTCTTAGGTAACATTGTGTTGTAAAATGGCCCTCTCTGAAGGGTCACCCCAAATGTTTTGCCTTCCTCCTCCTCTTTTTCTGACCTTTTTGTTGGCCGTAGAACTCTGAGCATGTTACCACTGCCAACCAGTGCTATAGTGCATGTGCTTCTCCCCTAAAACATGGTGTTATTGATGTATCCACAATTGGCACATTTAATAGACCTGCAAGTCCCTGGTACAGTATACTACATGTGCCCAGGGCCTGTAAATTAAATGCTACTAGTAGGCCTGCAACACTGATTGTGCCACCCACACAAGTAACACTTCCCACACAAGTAATACTTTCAACATGTCTCTGCCTTGCCACTGCCTGTGTGTGCAGTTTACACTGCCACTTTGACTTGTCATTTAAAACCCCTTTACAAGCCTTAAACTCCCCTTTTATTACATTTAAGTCTCCCCTAAGGTAGGCCCTAGGTAGCCCATAGGGCAGGTTGCTGTGTAACTAAAAGGAAGAACATGTACTTTTAAGTTTTGCTTGTTCTGGTAGTGGAAAACTCCCAAACTCATTATTCACTACTGAGAGGCCTACTCTTCTCATAGGTTATCATTGGGAATTCCTTATTTAATTTAATAAACTGTAATTCCTAATTGAGAGACGGTAGAGATGCCATGTTTAGTACCTCTTGAATGGTAATGACAAATGCTCCTTAATGATGAAATTAGATTTGTAGTTACCATACTGAAAGTGCCACTTTTGGGAAGTTGGATATTTTCCTGCTCTTAGCTCTTTGGTGTCTGCTGCCTATCTCTGATCACTGGCTGGGCTGGGTGACAGTTCACTTTGTGTATTCCCTCTAGACAGTCCCACACAAAGAAAGGCTGGGTCTGACTTTATGACTCTTCCTGGGAGGAAGAGAGTGAGGAGCTGGGCACAGCCTCACACCTACACCTGATAGGCTGTGCTCTGACCACACACAAAGGGCTGCATATCACTCTGTACTGAGTCTGGAGCCAGGACAGGATGAAGGGACCTCGGTGCACTTCAAAGACCCTTCTTTGAAGTCACCCTCACCTGAAAGGCACAACTGGGTGTAAGTACTGGACCTCTGACCCTCTCAACCCAGTACACTTCTGTACCTGGGACCACTTTTAACAACAAGAAGCACTGCTGTGCTAAGGATTGCTGCTTGCTGGACTGCTGCTCTGGAAGACTGCTGTCTTGCTGTGCTCTCTGTTGCCCGCCTGCTCCCTCTGACTGTCCCAGAGTGTCTCCAAAGGCTAGCTGACTAGCCTCCTATTGCCAAAGACTCAAGGACATCAAAGTCTTTAACCCTGCTCCTGTGCCTGGTTCATTGGAAGTGACTCTTGGTGCTTGCCCCATTGGAAACAACGCATCCTCTGCTGCGAAGAGCAGAATCAACACATTGCCGCTGAAGTGGGAACCGAATCGGCGCATCACACTTGGGGACCAAGCAGCGTCACCGGAATCGCCGCATCCAAACCACTGCATCGCTGCCACTGCTGAATGATGATCTACGCATCCCTTCAACAGCGTGGAGAAACCCGGTGCATCGAGTGCAGAATCAACGCAGAGACCACTGCGCTACCACTGCTGTAGGACAATCAATGCATTCCTTTGACAGTGTGGAGAAACCTGGCACATCGGTTACGGAATCACGGCTTCACAGAACCAGTGCTTCGTCTTCGGAAACCAGCGCATCGCCATCAGCTCTTGAAGAAAATCAACGTATCTCCTTGACTGCAGGACTAATACCGACGCCTCACTCGGCTACAACCAGCATCTCGTTGTTTGCGACCAAGGATTAAGGTACTTTTGCTCAACAGGCCCTGCATGAGTCCTGTAGCAAGCCTGCGCTCTGCACACAGTCAGCCTGAACTCTTGACTTTGTCCCGGGACAGCGCTGCCAATTAACTCTTAAGGCGCTATTTGCTTCTAAGCACTATTTTTTCATTTAATCTTTAAAATATCATATCTTGACTTCTCCTTATTGGATTTTGTCGTTTTGGTCAATCAATCAATCAATCAGAGCATTTATAAAGCGCACTACTCACCCGTGAGGGTCTCAAGGTGCTGGGGGGGGGAGGTAGGGTGCTGTTACTGCTCGAACAGCCAGGTCTTGAGTAGCCTCCTGAAGGTAAGTAGGTCCTGGGTGTGCCGCAGGTGGATGGGGAGAGTGTTCCAGGTCTTTGCGGCGAGGTGGGAGAACGATCTGCTGCCGGTGGTCGCTCTTCAGATGCGGGGGATGGTTGCGAGTGCGAGGTCGGCGGAGCGGAGTTGGCGGTTCGGGGTGTAGAAGGTGAGTCGTCTGTTGAGGTATGCCGGTCCGGTGTTGTGGAGTGCCTTGTGTGCGTGGGTGAGGAGCTTGAAGGTGATCCTCTTGTTGACGGGGAGCCAGTGCAGGTTTCTTAGGTGGGGTGTGATGTGGCTGTGGCGAGGGATGTCGAGGATCAGGCGTGCAGAGGCGTTCTGTATGCGTTGTAATCGTTTCAGGAGTTTAGCTGAGGTTCCTGCGTAGAGGGCGTTTCCGTAGTCCAGTCTGCTGCTGACGAGGGCCTGGGTAACCGTTCTTCTTGTTTCGATGGGGATCCATCTGTAGATCTTACGGAGCATGCGGAGGGTGTTGAAACAGGAGGATGAGACGGCGTTGACTTGCTTGGTCTTGGAGAGTGTGGAGTCGAGGATGAACCCCAGGTTGCGTGCGTGGTCGGTGGGTGTCGGTGCTGCTCCCAGAGAGGTCAGCCACCAGGAGTCGTCCCAGGCTGAGGGGGTGGAGCCAAGGATGAGGACCTCTGTCTTATCTGAGTTCAGCTTCAGTCGGCTGTTCTTCATCCACTCGGCGACGGCCTTCATTCCTTCGTGGAGGTTGGTTTTGGCGGTGACGGGGTTCTTGGTGAGGGAGAGGATCAGCTGGGTGTCGTCGGCGTAGGAGATGATGTTGAGGTTGTGCAGTCGGGCTACGTGGGCGAGAGGTGCCATGTAGACGTTGAACAGTGTTGGGCTGAGGGAGGCTCCTTGGGGTACGCCGCAGATGATCTCGGAGGCTTTGGATCGGAAAGGCGGGAGGCCGACACTCTGGGTTCTGTCGGAGAGGAAGGAGGTGGTCCATTCCAGAGCCTTGTTTCGGATCCCTGCGTTGTGGAGGCGGGTGTGTAGGGTGCGGTGGCAAACTGTGTCGAAGGCGGCTGAGAGGTCCAGGAGGATGAGGGCCGCGGTTTCACCGTTGTCCAGCAGGGCACTGATGTCGAGGGTGGCGGCGATGAGGGCGGTTTCAGTACTATGGTTGCTGCGGAACCCGGACTGGGATGGGTCCAAGATGTTGTTCTCCTCGAGGTGGTGGGTCAGTTGTCCGTTGACGATCTTCTCGATGACCTTCGCCGGGAACGGGAGCAGGGAGATGGGCCGGAAGTTCTTGAGGTCTCTCGGATCCACCTTGGGTTTCTTGAGTAGGCCGTTGATCTCGGCGTGCTTCCAGCTCTCTGGGAAGGTTGCGGTCTCGAAGGAGGTGTTGATGACCTTGCGGAGATGGGGTGCGATGGTGGCGTTGGCTTTGTTGAAGATGTGGTGCGGGCAAGGGTCTGACGGCGAGCCGGAGTGGATGGTGCTCATGATTTTGATGGTGTCGTCGTCGTTCACGTTGGTCCAGGCGAGCAGGGGGTCGATGTGGATGTTGGCCGGAGGGTCTGAGGTGTCGGTGGCTGTCAGGGCGGTCTCGTTGTTGAAGCTGTCGTGGATGTCTGCGATCTTGTGGTGGAAGAAGGTGGCTAGGGAGTTGCACAGGTCTTGCGATGGTGGGATGTCGTTGGTGTTGGAGCTGGGGTTGGAGAGTTCTTTCACGATGTTGAAGAGCTCTTTGCTGTTGTGTGCGTTGTTGTCGAGGCGGTCTTTGAAGGAGGCTTTTTTGGCGGATCGGATGAGGCGATGGTGTCTGCGGATAGTGTTCTTGTGGGCTGCATAGCTGTCCGGTGTTTGTTCGCGGTGCCATTCCTTCTCGAGTTTTCGGCAGTTTTGCTTGGAGGCCTGGAGGTCCGCGGTGAACCAGCTGGCTTTCTTGTCAGTGCGTCTGTTGGAGGGTTTCTTGATCGGGGCGAGAGTGTTGGCGCAGTCGTCGATCCATCGCCTGAGGTTGTGGGCGGCGGTGTCGGTGGGGTCGGCGGGCGGGCTTCGGGCGAGGGTGGTGTTAAGCTTGTCTTTGGTGACTTTGCTCCAGCTGCGGCGGGGGATCTGTTTAGTGCGGTGGTGCGTGGTGGGTTTCCGGAAGGTGAAGTGGATGCAGCGATGGTCGGTCCAGTGGAGTTCGGTGGTGTGGCTGAAGGTGACGTGGGATCTTGCGGAGAAGATGGGGTCGAACGTGTGGCCGACGGAGTGGGTGGGCGTTGTGACGAGCTGTCTTAGTCCGAGGTTGGTGAGGTTGTCGATCAGGGTGGTGGAGTTGCTGTCGTTGTTGTTCTCAAGGTAGAAGTTCAGGTCTCCGAGGAGAATGTAGTCTGTGGAGGCGAGGGCGTGCGTGCTGATGAAGTTGGCGATGGAGTCGCTGAACTGTGGCCGGGATCCGGGGGGTCTGTAGACGAGCGTCCCTCTGAGGGTGGTTTTGGGGTCAGTGTGGATCTGGAAGTGCAGGTGTTCGGCGGTGCTGAGGGTGTCGTTGGTGCTGGCCGAGACCCTGAGGGTGTTCCTGTGGACGATGGCGATTCCTCCTCCTACTCCGTTGGTGCGGTCTCTGCGGGTGATCTTGTAGCCGTCCGGGATGGCTATGGCGATGTCCGTCCCCAAGGAGGCGTTCATCCAGGTCTCTGTCAGGAAGGCGACGTCCGGGGAGGATGAGTCGAGCAGGTCCCAGAGTTCGACGGCATGTTTGCGTGCGGAGCGGGTGTTGAGTAGTATGCATCTGAGGTGGTTGCGTCCTGTCTCGGTGGGCGGGTTGGTGGCTCGGAGGCTGGTGAAGCTGCAGCTCCGGCAGGAGAAGGGTCCCTGGGTGCGCTTCGGGGTGGCCTGGAAGCAGGTGTGGGATTGTCCGGTGTTGAGAGCGTGGAGGGTGCTGGCGTCGTAGTGGTGTTGGTCGTCGTCGTGGCGGTCGCGGGGACCAGGGTGTCTGGCGCTGGGTGCGGTCCAGGTGCGGACGGGCGCAGACAGGCTTGCCTTAGGCGCGCCAGCGGCGCGGCCGCGCAGCGGCCGCCATATAAGGGGAGGTGGGAGGGAGGAGCAGCTGGGAGGCGGAAGCAGGGCGACGAATGGGCGTGCAGGGGGGCGGGGCCGCAGGGGACACAGCAGCGGGAAAAACGGGCGAATTAAGGCAAAGGGCACCAGGGGGCACAGAAGGCAAAAACAAGGGGGGCACAGAGATAACAAAAGGAAAAAAAAGGCAAAGTTAGGTCAGTGGGAGACAAAAATACACAAGAGGCAGCAATACAATGATTACAGCAGTACCGGACTACCGAGGCAGAGGGGCCTCGAACCTGCGGCAGCGGCGGTGTCAAGCAGCAGAGGCACACAGTCACACTGGTGGAGCTGTGCGGCGTGGGGGAGCGACCTGCCTGAAGACAGGGTCAAGGGTCGCTCTCCTCACCGCGCAGCGGCCGCCATATAAGGGGAGGTGGGAGGGAGGAGCAGCTGGGAGGCGGGAGTGGGGCGACGAATGGGCATGCAGGGGGGCGGGCCGCAGGGGACGCAGTGGCGGGAAAAACGGGCGAATTAAGGTAAAGGGCACCAGGGGGCACAGAAGGCAAAAACAAGGGGGGCACAGAGATAACAAAAGGGAAAAAAAGGCAATGTTAGGTCAGTGGGAGACAAAAATACACAAGAGGCAGCAATACAATGAATACAGCAGTACCGGACTACCGAGGCAGAGGGGCCTCGAAACTGCGGCAGCGGCGGTGTCAAGCAGCAGAGGCACACAGTCACACTGGTGGAGCTGTGCGGCATGGGGGAGCGACCTGCCTGAAGACAGGGTCAAGGGTTTGGTCTAGTTTTATCTATAAAATCATAATGTATTTTTCTACGCTGGTGTTGAGTTTTTTTTTGTGGTGTTTACACTGTTATACTCTTTGCGTTTGTTTACACAAATAACTCTTTGCCGCTTAAGTTAAGCCTGACTGCTCTGCGCCAAGCTACCAGAGGGTGAGCACATGTTAATTTAAAGTGTGTATCTGACTTATCCTGACTAGGATTGTGGTTCCTGCTTGGACAGGGTGCATACTCTGCCAACTAAAAACTCAATTTCTAACACATCCCTATAGCTGACATCTGCAAATCAGCTACCTGGTCTAGTCCACACACGTTTACCAGGCACTACTGTGTGGATGTTTTATCTTACCAACATGCTATCTTTGGTCATGCTGTACCCTGTACACTTTTCTAGTCCTCTGCATCTTCCTCCGGCTAGCCACCGCTTAGGGAAGAACTGCTTCACAGTCTATGCACAGCATGTGTATCTACAGCTACGAATGCCACAAATGGAAAATGTAATCCTGAAAACATTTGGTTGTGGCATGTATGCTTTAGATTCTCGTGCACCCGTCCTCCTCTCTGGAAGCCTTTGATTCTTGCAAATGCCCTTCTTCCTTTCTTCATTCTTCGTATGATCATCTTCTTTGGCATCTCTGTGCTCCATTTCCATCCTCACCCTCCGTGCAGAGAAACAATCTAACAATGGAGCTGATACCCATGTGCATTGCCAGAGAGGGGAAGTTTCTATACCTAGTCACTTGTTGTCTTTGAAAAAAAACAAGTTGCACATGTATGAGCCCAACACTAGATGGCAAGAGTATGCAGTGCATGTGAATGTACAGCACTACATGCCACGAACAGATGCTTACAGGGTAAGAAAGGTTTTTCTTTCTGGAGCAGCCACCTCCACGTGCAACTCTCTTCCCTGTAAATTAAGGACTTTGGGGCATATTATCAAGAACGGCGTTAAAAATTATCGCCCCTTTAGCGGCAGAAAACTGCCGCTAAATCGGCGATAATGGGCTTGATAATATGCCCTTGAGAATTCCAATAGAAGTCCATGTTCTGGTGTGAACATGGGCTTCTATTGGAATTCTCCAGGGCATGTTATCAAGCCCATTATCGCCGCTTTAGCGGCAGTTTTCTGCCGCTAAAGCGGCGATAATTTTATCGCCGTTCTTGATAATATGCCCCTTGGTCTCCACATACTACCTTCAGAAGCCATTTATTCATACATTTCCTGACTAATGTCATCCCGATGTCCAGTAAGTTATACTGAGATTAAACATACAATGATGGTAGTTCAGAGTCTTTTATGAAACCATACACAGTTCATGACTGTGGAACTAAGAACAACTATCAGTTGAGAAACATTCTGTATACTGAATTTTATATTCAATTTCCACCAACCCTAATGTCTCCCATTTTTCTAACTGAAGTGCTACTCTGTTCTTTGAGGTGGTACCAAGGGGGTGATGAAGGAAAACAGAGGCAGGCTAGTGCTCTACACAACTAAGCCACTTTCTGCACATGTTTATATATCAGAGTTATCACAGGTTTCTGGGTGGTTTTAGCACACAAATGCAGAGGGGGCATTCTTTTTTACCACTACCACAATCCCTCCTCTTGTGTCAGCAGCCCCTCACCGTTGCTAGCATACCTTGCCTACCATATCTACCAGTGAGGGCTCCAACACCAAATTCCACCAGCTTTAAGAAACAAGCTCTCATTATCAAATGCTTTGTATTGGGATATTGAAAGTAGGTCCAAGAGGGCGTATCCATGACAAATGTAAGGATAGAATGTAAAGGAGTGCTTTCCAATGAATCATTCAATAGAACAAATCAATGTTTTATTTGTTCCCAAGTAGGTTTAGCCATAGTATAAGGAGAGAATTCTAAGGGCCAGATTTATCAATATTTGATACAGCACACCACAGCAAGACAACTTGCTGCACTGCATCAAATAGAGGGAGAAAGTATGCTCCATATTTACTAAGATATGGGGCATTGCTGCTCTCTCACTGATCTGGGAGACTATGTGCTGCCTAGCGCCAATGCAGGCGGCACCCTTTCACCATGGTGCAAGGGTGCCTGCGTTGTAGGCATTATTGTTAATGTGCAGGAATGGACACTTTCCTGCACAAAAACAACCCTTAGCGGCTTTCCAGCTTTCTAAGTGTGCGGCAAAATGCAGCACACTTAGAAAGAGGGAACAATGAGGAGAACTAAAGATACTTCTAGTTGCGTGGGAAGACGTGCAATTTTGATGCATTCCCATGTTTACTTGTCTTGGTAAATCTGGTAATGCACAAAAAAGCATGGGTGGATGCGTGCAAACACCCATACTCCACCCATGTAATGCCTTCCCGGCGCTGAGTAACACAAGGCAGCAACTTGTGCTGCTTTGTGTTTTTCCAGATTTACCAAGCCACGAGGGGCCATGCCAGGTGGCTTGGCGTGGCTTGGTAAATCTGACTGCATTGCCCTTGCGTCAACTTGCGTGATGCAAGGGGAATGCAATCCTTCAATAAATCTTGCCTTAACTGTTTAGTAAGTTACTTAGTATTAACAAGTCACAAAGTGACCAAATTGATGTAAAATGTAGTTGCAAAAGTTCATGTATATTGTTCCATCAATTATATCACATCAGTAGGTACAGAATCAGATGTGAAGGTGGTGGCAGCGCAGTGCACAGGTGGAGACAAATTATTAAAGTACAGTGCAACAGGTCAATAAAGGCAGAAACAATAGACTTAGTCTTTGTTCTTTCAAAACAAATTCCTGTACTTAAAGTCGACATTTTGACGCATTGTGGCAAGCGTTTAAGGGTTTTATCAGGGCACCCTTGGATATATGCATGTAAGATAAATGTACATGCTCTGCCTTATGTGTTTATCAGGAATCACAAACCCTGCTTTCTGGATCCAACAGGAGCCATGTACTCTTCCATGCTTTTTCGCCTCCACCAGGTGATTCTTGTTACTTCTCAGGAAAACTTCGGTGTAAATACAACAGTTTCCCAAAATCTCTTTCACTTCTAATTCAAAGTTCCAAAGATTAAACAAAGTTTGTTATTCCACACATAGTTGAATTCCAATATCCACAAGAGAGGCCTTAAGGAAAACATTCAATAAGAATTTGTTTTTTGCAGTTGAAGTCGAAATTGAAAGCAAGGCCAGTTCAGTTGCCTGGCAGCAAGCACAGCGTTACATTAGGAAAGTTATACCCAAAGAACAGAGATGGCCGCCGCCTACTCCAAATAACATAAATTTGCTCCGAAAGTGTAACGTACACTCATATTTTGTGAATAGCCAAAAAGTAGTAAACTTACCCAAAAGTGTAAATTACTCAAAAGTGCAAGTTCCCTTGTGAATTAGGCCCTGAAAGTCTTAATGAAGGTCAGGGAAATTCTTTATTGACTATTTATTAATTTTAAGTTAACAGTGAATCATTATGTATTTTAAAGAAGGGCATTGAAATTATTTGAAATGCTTTCTTTACAATCACAAGATTAACTGTGAAACATTATGTGCACTAGTAAATATCATTGTCATATGGTACCATCCTTAGTGATTCTGATGGTGTTGCATTACTTTAGCGGGACATAGTTCTGCTTTTATTAAGTGGTGACACCCTGTCAAGGCAAGTAGGCCTACCTTTTGATAATTGCACCCGTTGTTTTGCATCTAGTATATATGTGGGGGGCATTGTGGTACTAGGGTTAAGAGCTTGCTAGAGGTGTGAGCTGTTAGGAGGGTGTTACCATACGTATTTCACCTGTCATCATGTATATATTTGTAAATTAAGGTGTAGCATTGATTAGTGTCTGAAAATTAAAGTACTTTTCCTTTTATGAGTAAAAACACTGAGCAAACAATGATTAATTGGGGTACCTAAACACACCACCTCCCCTTAGTAGGCATTTGACTGCTGTGCCTCTCTACAACGGTGTACTAGGTACCCAGTAGACAGAAGGTTTTTGACCTATTACTTGTCAAGAACCCTACATCCTTCGCAACAAATAACCCACTTTCTTGCAAGAACACTGGGGTTTTAAACAGTAGATAAGGAGGGTTTGTTATTTTTGCTAAGAATTGATTTACTTTTTCTGCATTGGTTGTTTTCACTTATGTATAGATCCTCGTAGAATTCCCTAAAGGTTTCAACTATTTCTTGGTCTTTAATTTATAGTTCCCCTTCTTTAGTTTGCTAACAATTTGCCCCTTTTGTTTCTACCAATATGCTGTTTTGATTTTATACTCAGAAGTATGTGATTGATTGCGAAGGCACATTTCTTGTTCGAATCAGTTTTCAGCTCTAAAAGTCTGTGTAGGTGATAGTTAGATTATCTTGGATGTATTGACTTTCAAGGGGTTTGATCCTTCTAGGTAGAGCTTCCAACTCTTTGGTGGCTTCTTTTTCGTGTTGGCAGCCAGGGAGACAATTTTGCCTTGTAATGTAGCTTTGTATGCGTCCCAGATATTTTCTGTGTAAATTACCTCTAACATCTTTTTGTAAAATAACTCTTCAGAGAGGGCTTTGAGCTGGTTTATGGTATTTGTGTTGTTCAGATGTCTAATATTGAGTCACCAGCTATGGGTGGCATTGTTTACTGACCTGATCTCCAGAGATATTAAAATGGGGCCTGGTCTGAAAGGGTAGTTGCGCAAATATCTGAGTTTTTGATATTGTTGAGAAGATGTTGTGGTGTAAAGAGATAGTCCGTTCTCAAACTGGAATTGTAGGGATTGGAGAAGAAAGTAAATTCTTGCTTGCTGGGGTTGCCAGGAACTATACATCAGCAAGACTTTCCTTTTCAATATGCTTTTCAAATGCTTTTTGAAGTTTGCTGGGGAAGTATTTAGCTAAGGATTTGATTTCCTGTCCAGTATGACATTAATAAGAGTTGCAGTTTCCTCCAAGTACTATGTTCTGATGATGTGGGATGTCTTTAATAGTATGTTGCACTTCTTCCCAGAAGTAAATATTCCCTGGAGTGGGTACATATATGTTCAGTAGGGTTGTATGTGATTTCACTCATTTGGATGGTAGCAATGACGCATCTTGGGCTCTTGTCCACATTAGTGGCCAGTATGTTTACTTTGATGTTTTTGTGTAGAAGTATTACAACACCTTTTTTTGCTATACTTTTGCAATTATCTTTAACTTAAGACTTTCTTAGTCTTGAAATTGGTTTCTTGTAAAAAAAAAAAAAAAAGCAATACTTATAGGCTAGTTGTTTTCAGGTGAGTGAAAACTTTCAGCTTTTTTATTGGATTGTTGATTCCTTTTACATTCCAGGAAATGCATTCAATAAGCATTGCCTGTTAACACCGATGAGCTGAGAAAGTAGAATAGTTGGAATGGGCAAACAGGCTCTTTTACAGGACAGGTAGGTCAATTTGACCAGGTACAGGGTGAGGCGTTATCTGACACGAGGAAGCCAATAAATCGAGGTAGGTTGCTTATGGGTCAGTCTGAGGGTCTTAATGAGATGCTCTGTGAGCTTTGGTTACAAAGTGATGGAGTCTTTTCTGCTAGCATTTGGATATTTGAATGGGATGTTGCTAGACGTGTTTTGCCTTGGAGGAAGAGTCTGACTGGTTACCATTTCTTCAGGACTCTGGCTGTCAAGTAAGTTTTACAGTTTGCATGAGTCATCAAAAATGTTGGTTTTATCACTGAAGGTGAGTTTGCAGTGAACAGGGTACATTATTCAATACCTTATATTAACTTTCTTCAAAAGCGGTCTCATGTTTAAAAATTTCCATGTTTTTTTGCTGCTGTTACTTTTACCCATTCTTGGGAGATGAAGATTAGTCGACCACTCCATGTGATTTTGTTTTGTATCCTTGGTGCTTCTATAGTCATGGCCGCTAGGTATACTCAAGAAAGTACATGATCCCTCTGTGGCTGTTTCTAATTGAGGCATGAGATGGAGGCCCTAGTGGAGGAAAACGTCTGTGGGGATGTCTAATAATGTAGGCAGCTGGCTAGGTGTAGAGGAAATAGTGTATTTCCATTCTTTTCCCTACTGGATCACATATAATCCTATTTTGTTTCTTCTGCTTATGTTTTCCTTATCTTTTTGAGAAAGTTGTAGCCTGATCACTTCAAATTCAAGGTTATACCCTGCAAGTGAAGCACTCCAGGCATTCTATCCTCTTGTTGTTGTCACTAGTTTCTTCTCCATATTGCCAAGCTTTTCTTATGACTGCAGCTTGTCTGTGGTCAAGGTTAGAAATGGTTTTAGAGATTTGACTTTACTCATAATTTTTCTGTGTATTTTTTCATTGCAGGGCTTCATTGGCTATATGTTATCACATTTTGCTTGTTTGTTTCTAGGTTTGATGGCATTGTTAGTGTCTTTTTTGGTTATAGACCTCATATTTTGCATGAAGGGTGAAAAGTGGCACTGCCTTCTTCAGAAACTTGGATATTGGGTAACTTGGGATATTGGTAGCACCTCAGAAAAGGATTACTGGTAGCTCACACATGCACTATGAACAGGTGTGGCTACAGTGTAGACTGCAAATATACTGTAGGTGGAGGATACATGTAACTTGTTGACTTCCCTCTGTACAGGTTGCCTACAGTACAAATCTTCCTCTGCTTAGTGGTATAGCCAAGGCGCATATAGGAGTCAGCTGCGAGCCGCTTGATATCATTGGACACCAGGATGAGCAGTAATGCATGCTAGGAGCAAGATAGCAGCCTGAAAAGTTTTGGGCTGCTGATTCAAGTGTTGGCTTGTGGGGTCTGTACAGGTTGGTTTACACATTGGTCTCTTTCTGCTTAGTAGTGCAAAGTACAATATTATCTTTTTCTCTCTGATGTCTCTCTGTAGACCCTCCATTGAACCCAGTTGTCTCACTGTTGCCCTGCTTTTTCCTGATGTTATCCAATTGTGTGTGTTGGCACTCTGTTGGCCTGCAGCTGAAGGGTGTATAAGACAGTAAATCACACAACAGGTAAACAGGGGGACTGAAGAAGGGGTAATCAATGATCAAGCGGAATTGATCCGAATTGATCTGCAGTTCTGTATTCGCTGCTACTCTCTGTTACTCTCTATTGTCCTTCTGAAGACTCTCTATTTAATCCCTGTTGGCTCTCTGTTGCTCAGTTGTTGTCTGTTGTTGCCCCATTGTCTTACCAAGCACTCTGTACTCTCTGTCACCTCCCCCCCACCAAGAGTCTAATTTGGAGCAGCATGTTTTGTTTATTTCTTTTCCTATGCTGCCTTATTCTGTCTTTGAGACTCTGAGTTCTTTGGGACTCTGTGTTGCCCCTGGATGTCGAATTCTACTTAGTGTGTTCACATCACCAAGTGCAAATGAGTAGGTTGCAGGTAGCGCTGCGATAGGCCAGAAGTCTATACAGTCATAAGATGGTGGCCATGTCCGTGGTTAACAGTTAGTGTTAGGCACTGCGTAGAAGTGGCACAGAATGAGCGAGTAATTATTGGTAAGCACCACTCTGAGTGCTCTGATTTCTTGGGATTCCCTTAGTGGTGCCTGTGACATCCGTCGGTCTTTTGTCCTCAGACATGGAGTATAGCCGCAGATTTAGTGGCAGATTTCTCAGAGTGCCTCAGTAGTTGTGAGGTAATGCCTCAGCATGTTAGCAGCATTTTGTCAGAGCGGCAATGGACAGCAATGAACACAGCATAATACAGGAGGTGTAGGCCCTTGGCGGGTCTCACAAACAGCACCCGGTGAGTCTATGAGAGGCAGAAAACAGATCCCTGATGATGTATTAGATAAAATAGGTAGTAACTTGTTTAAATTTGATTTAAGTACCTGATAGGTGCCCTGCTCAATCTTTCATTATTCTAAGGTTGCTAAAAGTGGTACCAGTGGTAGTAATAAAGTATTCATAGTACAGCTGTTGGACTTGGCTCTCTCTGCAGGGTCACCCCCCCAAACATTTTGCCTTCACCCTTCCTGTTTTTGCTGAATTCATTGTTGTTGGCCTTTGGACTCTGCTGCTAGCCAGTGCTAACGTGCTTGTGCTCTCTGCTTTAAACATGGGAAAACTGGCTTACACCTTATTGGCACATTTAATTTACTTATAGGTCCTTGTATAAATGTATACTATATACCCAGGGCCTGCAAGTTTAATACTACTAGTCGGCCTGCAGCACGTTTTGTCCCACCTATTTAGGTAGCCCCTTAAAACATGTACCAGGTCTTCCATTGCAGCCTGAATGCAGTTTTATACTGCCAATTTGACTTGGCAATGTAACCCCCTTGCCAAGCTTTAAACTCCCCTTTTATTGCATATGTCATCTCTAATATAGGCCCTAGGTAGCCCAACATGCAGGATGCATTGTATTTGAAATGTTGGACATGTACTTTAAGTTTTACATGTTCAGGCAGTGAAAAACTACTACGTTTATTTTTTACTTCTGTGAGGCCTACCTCTCCCAAAGGATAACATTGGGTTGCCTTATTACATTTAATGAGTGCTAACTTTTGATTGGGAACAGGTAAACATTTCGTCTTTGGTGTCTTAGAAATTGTAGTTAACAATTCTCTTCAATGGTAAAGTCAAATTTTAAATTACAATTCTGAAAATGCTACTTTTAGAAAGTTGATACAAGGAGATGATGGACAGAGCGCTGAAACTTTTCAGTCACAGATCTGGGTTGAATCCATCATCATTCTTTAGCTCACTTCGCCACCTCAGTTCAGACCCAGCTATATGCAAATCAGTCTTGACCCTGTGCCTCATGGGAACAGTCCAGCCCGAACTGCCAAGCCAGGTCTTCCCTGAACCGAAACAAGCATCCTGGGACCGGTTTTGGGGTAACACCCCTCATCACCAGGACTCTAACAGCTGTGAGTCCTGCCCTTCCAAGTGGGCTGCACTCCTGGAACCCTTGGAACTGGACCTAAAGGCTCTCTGCCAGCTCAACTGTGGTCCCAGGAGAACCAATGCAGCATGACACTTCTCCCAGAACTCCACATAGGAACCGCAGCGCAACGCATCACCTCACGAACATCTACATTGGAGCCGCTGCGGACACATCCCCGATGCAGGACTTCGCATCGCAACCCCCTCGGAACCGCCACTGTGTGACATATCCTTGATGCCGATTATCACCTCGCAGGCCCCACAACTTCTTCAGAACCTGCCGGTGCACGACTTATCTTCAACGCAGTACTTCGCATCACAAGCCCCTCTTTGATGGCAATTAAATTTAGGGTTTGCTTGTGACTTGATCCTGACAAGGATTGTGGTTGATGTTTGAGTAGGGCTTTACCCCTCTCAACTATAATCCCAATTTCTTACAACAGCTAACTCAACCACTGCATTATGTTTAAATCTTCACTATTTGTTTCTCCAATTTAAGTACTCTTAAAATATAATGCTTACCAGTATAATGTGTGACTTCTAAACTGTGTAACATTCATTGTCTTATGTAACATTTTCTGTACATTTATTTACACACTTGTATGATTCACTGTCTCGGTGTAAAGCACTCTGACTCCTTATATTGGGATGAATCCCGCTACAAAAGAAATAAAATAAAATAATTAATTAGTTTGCGTTATTTAAATCATTACTTTTACAAACAAATGCATCTGACAGTCTTGCAGTGCATGCGTATCTCTTACTTACAGGGGTTGAACAAAGTGAAAAACTTGCCTAATATGCAGGTCAGTTCAGAGTTTTGGACAGAGCATTTTGGTAGAGTGACTGCAACAGTTTCCATCGCTCTCAGCCTGTGTGTGCTAAAAGAGGGTACTACTTACCCTATGTGGACACCCACAAAATGCAATGGGCTAATGGAAAATGTGACAGACAGCCCATGAAGTCAATACCCAAGAAGGGGCTACACAAAAAAAGCCAATGGCTAAAAGAGGCTGTCCGAAAGCCCTTATTGTATGTCTGTGTGCATTCTGTGTATTGTCTGGGTTGTGTGGCAACTGTAGGTCTTTCAAGACATCTAAAGCTGTCTCTAGTGAGACGTTATTAGGGTGTGATATTCTCCAAACTATATAAATTAAAGGCATTCTGCTCAGTATGCTGTAATACCAGGTCTGGAGCACATTTTCTAGGTCTCATGCACGATAGCAAATCACAGTAATCATAGATGACATTTCTACCAAGCCCGCTTCTGTGACCATGTACAACAAACATAGTAGCTACTTACTCAATCAAAAAGCCCTTGGACCTCATCAAGGCCGGGTAGGAAAGTGCTATAGAAATCCCTCGGTATCATACAATAAAATACTCCTTTGATCACACTGGATACATTATATTTACTCCAATGGCGAGAAATTGGTTTATTGGTTGAGGGTGGGGTGGCGGGGGTGACCCCTTCTCAAGTAGCAGCCACAATACTTGTCAAGGTGAACCACAATAAGTCACTAAATTAGCTGTGCTTAACTCTCTTGTAGCTTGGCACAAAAGCAGTCAGGCTTAACTTAGAGGCAATGTTTAAAGTGTTTATGCAGCACTCAAACAGTAATAGAGTGAAAACACATGATGTAAAGCCCCTAAGGTCTCACTCCATTCTGAGTAGCCCCCGACTTCATCTTAAGTAATGGGAGTCACAATTTTTCCCAAAGTGTCAAGTCATTCAGACAATGACATAGATATAACACCTGATGTGACATCAGTCTGGGACAAGTGTCTAGTAATCACAATGTCAAGGTCAAATAAGAACAAAACAGTATAGTCTGAATTGACGTCCATTTACCTTATATGTTCATAAGGATATGTCTGGGACGCACACCTTGATGCACATAATCAATGTCAGACATTCCTGGGCGGGGCGTGGCTAGCCAGTCAAGATGGCAGTCGCACTCTAATTCGGCTCCGCATCTCTGCCCTATTATCCGCCATAATAGCCCAGAATGCGGAGCCATCTGCTCACCTGACCGAGCCCCCTGTGCGGCAGATACTAATGTGCTGCGGAGAGGCAGGCTGCTGAGAGCCAGGCGGCAACCCGGTGCCTGGGGAGGCCGTCATCTGAGCTTGCGTGCCCTGTGGCCCCATTGGGTATCACACGGAGCAGAACGCCGAGGGGCAGACCCCAGACCCACTGAAGGTGTCCGCTGCTCCATGAGGTGAGAGGGGAGAAATCATGAGCCCCGAAATGGACAGCTCTGAAGACACACTGCTGAGGCTGAGGAAGAGCCGCAAGCCTGGAGGCGGGACCTGAAGTTGTGGCCTTGTCGAGCAGTCTGCGGCGGGGTCGGAGCGGCCCACGCCTCCATGCTGGTACTGGATGTGGTCAGTGCCTCGATTGAGACGGGTAAGAGCGGCATGCCCTATGCCGAGCAGCACCATGCGGCCTATCCCATGAAGCAGACGGCAGGGTGGCAATGCGCCCATAGCCGCCGGCACGCAGGTTGCTGTTCTTTAGAAAAGTCTAGATCGCAAGTTCTACTTTTCATACTCTCCTAGTGTACAGCATAGAAGTAGGTTTTAGGGTGTTAGGTTTTACGTGACATTTTAACAGTGTAAGATATGTTAATTTTATTCGTGTTGTTCACAACTTAACTATTTGCAGTTTTTATGTTATTCTGTGTGGTTGTTTTGGATGTGCTGAGAAACAAGTTTGCCCTGTGGCAATAAATGCTTATAGTTAAGTGTCTATTCTTCTTAGTACCATTTGTGTGTGTGATATTGTGAAGAGCGAAATAGCTCTGTTTCTGGTACTACGGTGCCCCAGATCCCACCTTAGGGATTGTTACGTGTTTGGACAAAATATTGAATTAAAAATATTGCGATACAAAAATGTCATGTCAAGAATATCGGGATGTCAAAAATATCATTAACAGGAATATTGTAGATAAGAATATCATTTTAAGTGTTGTTTTTAATATTGTTTGTAAGTGTTATTTTGGTTGTAATGTATTGTGTGTTTAATAATATATGTTTCATTATTTTTTTATTTGCATTGTTAGGAATATAATTTATTCATTATGAAATTATTGAAATTAGTATTTTCTGTTGTATCAATGTCTAAAAATAATGGATTTTTTTTTAGAAGCAGGATATTGGTTTTTAGTGGATAAGGGCGGGGAGATTATTAAAAAGTGGATAATTTAATTTAAAAATAATGTTAAATATTTTAATTATATGCAAATTAGTGTAGTAAAATGTTTACATTTCTGTTGTTACATTAATAATTTTAATAGTTTATAATAATTTTGAACTAATATACTTATAGTAAATTAAAAAATTATTGTACATTTTGAAATAAATAATAAAAAGGTAACTCATGTAAAATGAAAATATATCAAAAAACAATTTAATGATGTAAAATAAGTTTAAATTTCTTCTGCAATAAAAATTTTTATTTAAGTTTTGTAAAACAAATACAAAATGTTATTGAAATTAAAATATCTGAAATAATTTTTTATGTTGAAAATTATAATGTTAATGTAAAAACCTTTTTGCACATTTTATATTTCTATATTTACATTTATTTCAAATTATTTTGAAATGTTTTTTTTAATTATAACATGAAAATAATATAAATATGTATCAAATATGATGTATACATTTATATTTTGTTGTATATTTATATGTTGGTTTATTTATGATTTTTTTTTACAAAAAATCAATGGTCACAGTTTCATTATGTGTATTATTTGAATAGGTTCTTTGGTTGGGAATACATTTTCTAACATTTATTCAAATATAACTCATTTAGTTTAAAAAAATAAAAAATGTAAAACATTTTATGATTGTTAATTTTGGTGTATGATACTAATTGATAGGTAATTATGTTTTTTAATGTTAAAATTTTAGGAATGGTAGTAAATATTTTGGTTTGTATTTTGGGTTAATATGTTTTCAAAGTAATTTTTTATTTGTTTGGTAGTTAAAAAATTATGTGTGAGTTTGGAGTATTGAATGTGTTTATTACATTTTTAGTGTGTAGCACCTTGCATAAAATGTTTTAGATTGTAGTGCAAATAGTAAATGTCACCCGTTTAGTGTCCAACAACTTCTCCAAATTGGTATAGATTGGAGTGGGGATAGTAAATGTCACCCCTTTAGTGTCCAAAACATTCCCCAAATTGGTGTAGATTGGAGTGCGAATAGTAAACTTCACCCTTTTAGTGTCCAACACCTTTACTAAATTGGTTTATATTGGAGTGGGAATAGTAAACATCACCCCTATAGTGTGCAACACCTTCCCCAAATTGGTTTTGATTGGATTGAGAGTAGTAAATCCCACCCCTACAGTGTCCAACACTTTTTTTAAAATTGTTTATTTTGGAGAATGTATTTCATTTAATCATTTTGATGTGAAATCCTTTGTTTAAATTGTATTTGTATGTAGTAGAAATAGTTTGGCATTTAATTAGTATTTTTGGTGTTTAGAAATATAATAAAAAATGGTTAGTTGTATGTTTGTAGTAAATAATATTAATAACATATTGGTATAGAATAAAGGCTTAACATATTTTTCAAATTTTATTTGTTTTCTAAGTTTATTTAATTTATATTTTTACATTTCTAAGCATATATATTTCAACCAAAAAATAAACTTTTATATAAAGATAAATAAGAAATGTTTTATACATATTTAATATTACATAAAGAATGGAAATCATATTTAAATGTTGTATATTTTCCACTTTTTTACTTTACCTAACAGTTTTTTTTGTAACATTTCTTAAAATATTTTATATACATATTTTTATCATCATCTTAACCAAAGTTTTTACAGTATATCTTAAATAATTGTATATATTTTATACTATTATCCAATGTATACTTTACAATTTGTAAACTTTGCAGCATTTTTACACGTTTTGTATGTTTATTATTTTTTCTTACATTTTTATAATACATTTATTCAACATTCTTAAATTACTTCCCATTCATTACTGCTACCTTCTATTTTGTAGTTTGTTTGTGTAATTTTTAGTCAATTTTCCGGGATCAAGGTTGCGGTAAGGTGCTGCTGTTCATCAGAACAGTTAAGTCCTTTGTAAGGATTTTGTGGGTAGGAGATGTAGGGGGAAGTGTAGGGCTTAGTTATAGTGTTGTTTGTAGGTTTTTTGTACATTTATAATAGTGTTTTTCACTAGTGTGTAGTTTTGGGTTTTCGCACACTGCTTTAGTAATGTATCGTTATGTTTTGTTATATTGTGTTATTTTAGTTATTGTATGATGATTAAGTGTAATGTCGATGTATTTTTGGGAATGTAATGTATTTTGCAGGTGGGTTTTCTTGTTTACATTTCAGATTTTTGTCTACGAACGTGTCCTATGGCATTGAGAGTTACCTTTTTATTTTTTTAAGGGATTCTCTTTTATTTTATAATAAACCGATATTTTTAAATTAGATTTTCTCTTTTTGGGTTTCCAGGAGCATTTGTTTTTTAACCCTTTAAGTGCGGCCTGTAGCCGAGGGCAGCACACCCTCCCCAGCGCGGGCGTCGGCCATTGCCCGACACTGGGAAGGGTTACAAGGAATCCTCCAGTGTGAGCACCAGAGGATTCCTTTTTTTTTTTTAAAGGACTGGGGTAACGCGGGATTGCTTTCGCGTCAGACCCGCCTCTCCCCTCACCCCATCTGAGACGTCAGCGGCCCACCGGAGCGGTGAAAGCAGCAGGTAACTACTCTTTCCGCTCCGGTGGGGAAAAATGCCTAATAAGGCCTCCCCAGGTTTCAGGGAGGCCTTATTGGAAATGGGATATTCTCCCCTTTCCAATGAGGCCTCCCTGAAACTGTTTCTTGGCTGCGGATCGTGATTGTACCGCAATCCACAGCCAGGAAACCCCACTAGGCCGCCAGGTACCAGTGTTTGAGGGGTTGGCCCTGTTATGTTTCATATAGGTACCCCAATATAGGCTCAGATAGTCACCTCACCTTTCACCTATATTCTCCCCTACCATTACACTACATTACGATTCTTAGTACTGACCTTTTACCTAGTTACGGTAATGTCCAGCGATGACATCGGGTTTTCTCCGAAAAGCTCAAGCCTCATTCATTATGCATGAGGATTCTTGGAAACACAGCAGGACAGCAGGCCTACCATCTCCTGCATAATAACTATGTATAAGGGTCATTCCTTCCGTCATCCTAGTACAACATGACACAGCAAGGAATATCCCCAGGGGGTACTACTTTGTGTATATATACACCATATCTCGCTGAAATAGTCAGAGGAGATCAGGACTTCGCTGCCGACACACTGACGCAAGACGCTGAGGTCCCTGCATGCAGATACTCCAGCTCGCAGTGGTCTGACATCCCTTGCGGGGTGTCCACCTCGAAACCAGGACAGGGTCCCACAGTCTCTCACTTCAGGTAATGGGGTTCGACTTTATCCTAGAGGGATTCTTGGCTTAACACCTACACACATGCTAGGTACACTTAGGTACATCTAGTTAGGATTGCATAAGTAGGAGTACGCATTTTACTGTCATGTATTTTATATACTTACCTGCATTTATGATTTTAGCAGGATGGTAGAAATATACCATCCTTTTACTTTTCTATTGCTTCTAATCATCTATATCTGCTACTGTCTAATGATTGTTTCAGCACATCTATTTAAACTAGAATAACGACTGTTCAATAAATACTTATTGAAAAACTTCCCTACCGTTTATTCTGTGTATCTCTCTAAGACTAAGTGAGCACGAGTGACTAGGCGAAAAGTATTACACTGTTTCCACGGTCCTGAAGGATCAGGGTTGTCATGTTCGATAGTTGCCAAGAACTATTCTCTCCTTGGTAAGAGGGGTTTTTAGTGGCACTGTGAGCTAGCTGGTATACAGGCTAACATACCCAATAGGGGTGTCTAGAATCAGTCTGACACCAATGCTATAGTCTATGTTGTCTAAACGTGCAGAACCTATATAGGAACTACACGTCATGGCGCCGCCAACGTTGGTTGGGTACTCATTTAACAGTCAAAACTGAGTAGTTCAGTCGTGCTAATCTCAGAGACCCCTACTCACATTTTTCCAGAGACGTCTGGAGTGGGAGGGAACAAACTCCGCCACAGCCGAGCAGTCTAAATACTATTTACTAGCTGCTGGTTAATCAAGCTTGAAGGACAAATTGTTCCTAGAATTCTGCATACACACCTTATCTTAGTTCCCTTGGAAAAATATTATTAGTATAACAATGACTGAGCAAGTAGATAATGTTATACAGGAACTAAATCTCTCAGGAGAAGAAGATGCAGATGCAATAAATTTTGCAGAAAATGTTAGAAATGCCGTCACCATAAAACTGGGCTCATATGGTTTAACAGCCAGGGGTGGATCGGTAACATTCATGATTGAGGCACACGAATCATATAGAATAGAGGTATTCTATTCATGGGTTACATTCCCAGTAGCATATGCACGAACAAAGACATTTCATTACTACACAGAAGATGAAGTACCGAACGAATGTAGTCCATAAGAGAACATTGAAATTCCACTCACTTACCTGGAGCATTTATACTGGTTTAAAGGCGCCCTCCCCCATACAAGAAACAAAGTCAGAATCGGTCCGCTCAGAAGAGACGGAGCAACATGGCCAGTACCAGCAGCCTATAAACCACATCCTGACATTGACACAATGCCAGTAGGAGATTTACTTACACTTCATAAAGAACTAATAAGACTGTATAGACACATGACACAATTCGTGATGAGAACACTCACACTACAGCCAACACCGGCTATACCAACAGGACCAGTCCAGACTTCTACAACAAAAATTACACCACAAACATTACACGCAGTAATGGGTAAAATGCCCACTAAATGTGAGAAAATGCCATTCTGGATAGCTCAAAAAATAACACAGCTGGAGGCAGTGTTCCCACACACTAGCCCACATGAAAAGCACAGAATGCTAACAATATGCTTGCCAATGGGAATAGCTCCCCAGATAGAGGATTGTACCTCTTGGGGTACAGTTTTCGCTGCCATATATACCAGAACTCATGGTGTCCCGTCATTAGCAGTAATACCAGATGTATTAAGACAAATACAGAACGAGTAGGGAGCAGAACCTGCTCTGAACTTAGGGATGAAATTACTAGGTAATTTTGCCCAGGTATCAGCTATAATATTAGCAAATGTTAAAGAAGAGGCAGCATCAGTGGCGATATGCCAACGACTGAGAGAATTTTCTCCTTTGCAACAGGAGACAGAATTACCTAAAATAATTGAAACTGCTTATGCAGAATTAGGTAGGGACAGTTTGGGAGCTAGACCAGTGAAACCTCAATTGATGGGTAGTCCTGAAAAGGATACTTTCAAGCAAGCACCTGCTTCTTCGAAGAAGAAATGGGACAATAACAAACAACAGAAAAATAAAGACAATAGATCTCAATCCAGAGGTAGGTCTCTTCAGCAGGAGCCCCCTGAAAGGAGGTACAACCTTAGGAATAGGGACAACATTAGAAAACCTGACAGGTATCAGGATACTGATACACGTTCCTCTCGTTCCTTTCAGGGTTCATCAAAAAACTCAGAGAGGGAAGGACGGTCAGAACACAGACAAGAGGAGCGTACAAAGTCCAGAGACACGCAACGCACTGCGGACTAAGTATCTAAAAAAGAAGAAAAACAAAAATCTAGAGCTCAATTCAAAAAGAAGAAAGTAGCAGGTCTCAAGATCAGACATGCCCAGAATTCTGAGGACTCAACTACTGAACGGGGAATGGGCTCTGACGATGCTAGACAGCGCAGCAGAAGTAACAGTAGCTCACCAGAACCTGATGGAATTTCTGGTGACAGTGGAGTTGAGTGAGTACATCATGGTGGAAACACCTGATACTAGGGTAAGCGTCCCACATAAGGTACATGAGATAACACTCCGGATGGAGGCGGACAAACCAAGGAAAATAAAAGGTCTCTTTTGGGAGAACCTAACGTTTGGCTATGACATTTTATTAGCTGAAAAAGATTGGCCGCTGTCTATTGTTATGGATTGCCCAAAGGGGGAAACGATAATTATGCCAGCTTTTTCCGACCTTGTTCCAATATACCTAAAACATACATACGCGCAGGAGTGGGCGGTTGCCCTAGCCCCTGTACTATATCGCAACCATGTTGGATGGGATGAGGATTCAACCCACCACGTGATACCACTAAAATCTACTCCAACTCCACAGAGACAATACCCAATTAAGCAAGAAGCTAAAAAACAAGTCAGGGAGAACTTAGGACAACTTGAATCCCAAGGTGTGATTGAAACTTGCACCTCTATAATGAATAATCCTTTGTTTCCCGTTATGAAACCCGATAATTCATATCGTCTAGTTTTAGATTACAGACATCTGAACTCATGCACAAAAACATTTGCAGTACAAAATGCACAAGGTGCCGCATTAATGAATAACATTGTGCGGAAAAAATACAAGATAACACTGGATATCTCAAATGGATTCTTCTGCCAAAATATAGCGCCTGAGAGCAGGTATTTAACTGAATTCTCAGCGCTAGGTTCCCAGTGTCAATTTTGTCTACTAGCCCAAGGGTATAAGAATAGCCCCGGGTTGTTTAGCGCCAGGGTAACAGAATTACTTCAGAATTTGGATGAAGAAGCATTGTCCTATGTAGATGATATATATCTGACGGATGATGATCTAAAGGAACACTTGAACAGGGTGAGCACCATCATTTTGGGATTCGCCTACAAGGGCTACAAATTCAACTTTAAAAAATCAAAAATAGCCCACTTCAGTGTCCTATTCTTGGGATACGAGCTTTCGAGTGAAGGTAGAAGCCTGGCAGCCAATTTTTTAGAAAAGCGTGCACTGCTTCAACCTCCTAAATCTTTGAAGAACTTACAATCCATATTGGGATTTTTAAATTTTGGCAGAACATACATTTTGGATTACGCAGAAAGGGTTAAACCTTTCTACGACTTAATAAGACCTGATTTTTCGGTTAGGCAATGGACACAGGAACACACAGATACACTAGGTTCTCTCCAGGCAGACATGATAGCGTCTAAACACTTACAGACACGCGTAAATGTCCGCAACCTTGTGATCCGTATAGTTGCGGGTCAATCTGGGTACACATACTTAACATACAATGAAGGCGAAACGGTACCCATAGCATACAAATCACACTTGTACACAAATGCTGAGATGCGTTTCGCATCTACAGAAATAATTCTGACGGCCGTACAGAATGCTGTAGTGAGAGAAATAGCCCTGGCTCAGGGGAAACAAATAATTGTCGTGACCCCGGTACCGGCCTTAGAGGCTGCTACAAAGGCAAGCGTTCGAAATGCTAAAGCATTACATCCAAGATGGATACAATGGGCTAATTCTCTCACAGCATCAGACGTAGAATATAGATACGACCCAAGTCTAAAAACACAAGCATTCCTGCAATACGAACAAGAATATATCCTCTACCAAATGAAATAATGCCTCTAGATCAGTATGAATACATAATTTACACTGACGGATCTGCTCAGCCGGCCATTGGAAGTAAACAACAATACAGCGCGGCATATGCGATCGTAAAAGGTCGTATGCAGGATGGCAAGTTCAATCCAAGCTGTACAAAAACACAGTCTCTAGGGGACTGCGGGGCTCAGCTGGCAGAATTAAAAGCTCTGTTACTGGCACTGGTGAATAGGGATCGAGAATTCCCCAGACTGATAGTGTGCAATTCTTTTTTACTGTGTACAGTCGTACAACGAATATCTTCATTACTGGGGTCAGAATGGGTTTAAAGACTCAAAAGGTGGCACAATTAAGCATAAAACGCTATAGGAACAGGTAGCTGATTTGAAAAACGAACTACCAAGAACTCATGTGATACACACGCTGAGTCATCAACGTGATGGCGTTCACGTTGAAGGGAATTCATTGGCTGATGAAGCCGCAATAGGGGCAGTACGAACTGCTTCCGTAGCTGCAATCACTCGTTCAAAAATGAGAATAGACGGACAGATAATGGTAGCTGTCATTGCTTCACGCAAAAACAGCCCAGCCGTACCGAAAGGTTTTCCACTCAAGTACTCCTACAAGTTAGATGCAAACAACATTCCGTATGCTCAGATTCCAGGAGTGGGGGATAGAGCACTACCGAACATGGATCGCAGATTGGATTTAATACTAGCTGCATAAGAGGGTCTAGGTTCTGCACACGCAGGTGTTAACGCAACGATTTCTTTACTAAAACAACGCCATTGGTGGCCAGGATTAAGAACACAGACAAAGAACTTTGTCTTAAAGTGTGACATCTGCCAACAGATGAAGGGTTCTACAGTAACACGTCCAGCGCAGACACCTCTACTAATATCAGAGAGACCACTAGCTTGTGTCTATCTGGACCACTGCGGCTCCCTACACTCAGATGGGGCTTACAAATATATCATGGTCGCAGTGGATTCATGCTCAAGATTCCTATGGGTATGGCCTCAGCGCTCGGCTGACGCTCGAACTGTTATAAAAGATTTGCGAGTCTTTATAGGGACATACGCAGTTGGCATATTACATTCTGACCGTGGCCCCGCGTTTAGCTCTAGGGCTTACAAGAAAACCATGGAAGGTTTGGGTGTAGCATTGCGGTACTCCTCTCCGTACCATCCCAAGGGAAATTCGGTTGTGGAGAGGAAAAACCGGGACTTAAAGCAGTCTTTAACAGCTAGGGTATTAGGTTCGGGTGGTAGTTGGGTCAATCACCTATATGGGGTACAGCGTGCAACTGATCTTGATTGTGAATGCACAGTGGTGGATGAAAAACCTTTTGACTTCAATAAACGTTTGGCTGTCTCACAGGATCTGAAGGAAGCCAGAGCCCTGCAAAGCAATGTGCAGGTAAAGAGGACCGCCACTGGGGAAGTCAAATCAGTCACGGCAAGACCTGTCTAAATTCCTAAAGTCGGGGATCTGGTCAGAGAAAAGATAGTGGACAAGAAAGAATTTGGGCCATCATACAGAAAGCCTGTACCTGTCTTAACAGTCGAAGGAACAAGAACTGTACTTCTGCTGCCTCTTGCCGGAAAAAAGGGAAAAAGATTTGAATCCATTGATCTGATCAAACCACACCATGTGGCCGATACTGAATAGTAGGCCTCGTGGGCTCCTGAGTAGCCGACACTCTCCTCTCGCTACCATCCAGGAAGTTCAGACGAAAAGACTCATCACATTTGAAGAATCACCTACACGGAATGATGGACTATGCAACAATGCCATGGAACTCGTTCCTCTTGAAACAGAAAATCTAAATCAAAATGAAAGACAAATTTCAATTCGACCAAACACTGATGTCTATATCAATGTGCCACGAGAAGAGCCACCTACAAGTTCAACAAAACCTGCTGAGCTACCAAAAATAGATCGAACTGCATCTGGCTATTTCATCGACTTTGATACCTTTTCATTGGATCCAAGTGAACCTGAAACAACGCCAGCCCAAATATCACGTCAACAACAACTCAAAGACTTCTTCATTTTTCTTAAGATATATACCTGGTGTCACCTTGGATAGAACTTTGGATAATCACCGGGATTCTTTTCTTTCTCTTCTGGTTAGGCTTAGTAACTGTTTCCTTAAATGATGTCATTAACTCCAGTACATTTTCTGATGATTGGGATTATGAAACTGTAAATAATATGTTGTCTGATTTAGAACAATCTGCCGCATTTCCTAGCAATGAAATGAATGAATGAAGACACTTGAATAGTGCACAGCTACTCAACTAGAGTGTCCCGGCGCTCAGACCAGCCTTCCTGACACCCAACAACACCTTATCGCTATTGCTGTAAAAAACTGCAAAGGAAGGACCAATTATTGATGGAATAACCAGGTTTTAAGAGATTTCCTAAACGTGGCTAGATCCTAAACAGATCTTAGTGACAATGAAGAGAGTTCCACTCCTGTACACCCAAGAACCTGAAATGTTAGAAGACACATCAGACTTTAACACAATGTATTGTTATCAACATTATGGTCATCATTTTCTACACAAATCCAGTACCCCTAGAAATGTTTTCGCATATCACCAATGGGAACATTGCCCAACACCGCCGAAAAGTAGTTCGAAAACTTTTGCACATAAATATTCATATTTTTCAGGGTTCAACATTTCCGACCCGACCTCATATTACTATAAGGTTGCACCAACAACTGCACAGAAAAATATGTTGACTAACACCAATTAGATTTACTCTTCTTCCTTTATTGCCCAACTGTCTGAACAAGGTTTCGACTTATGGAAAGACACTATAAACTTAAAATCGGTCTGGGGTTCTAGAGATTGGCAAGTACAGGGAACAGAAGCGCTATTTAGAGCATGCCTCATTCCCCAGCAGATGATATTTCTGAATGATACTGTGCAACAGACTTCCTGCCTTGGAATAGCCTAGAATAAGGATTTGAACGCACCTCAGATTCCAACACCATCACATACCGAGGCAAACTTTACATCTCTAGAAAGGGCTTCTTTAGATGACATTTTACAATACAATAGATCAGACCCCAATTGGAAGGGATGGTTGGTTTGGCCCACAGACACAAACAGATGTCAAGAAAGATTCAGGGGTACCACCGAAGTGTTCCGTATCCACATGCCAGACCCACGCTATGTACAAAGAGAACATCCGGGGGTCGTAACATCATACAGTGTTGGGAAGTTGTGCCTCAGTTGGCTAAAAACCTCAACACTACCACAGGTGAAGCAACACTTATCCTTACTTACAGAAGATGTGGACCTAAGGGATTTTCTACTAGGTCCCAGAAAGCCACGTTAGAAACGTTTCTTATATGCTGCCTATAATGAAATTTGGAAGATCTCCCAACAAGAAGCAGCGGAGAGACTAAGAGAAATAGATAGGATCAATTTAGAAAAGGCGTTAACTGTGGTTGACAACAGTATGATTAACATCCAGGATTTATTCACTGGGCAACATTGTATCTTCTGCTATTGATATACTAGAACAAGATTTGTCCATATTACAGCACGGACTATCACAATTACGTTCTATTGTATTATTAAGCTGGATGCTGCAATCCCTGCGTGCTGGTTACGAGCCTTGGTGTTTTATCAACAGTACGTCCTTGTTTTCTGCATACAATTTTACAGAAAAACAGATGAAAATGGCACAAAGAGGAGCAAAGTATACAATGCTGCGTATTGAAAAACTGGATAGGTTAGCCTTTAGTGTGGCAGAATCACCATCCACAGAGTGGTTGATCCATGGCCATATAACATTACCGGTCACAACTTTCCAGTTTCAGTACTGCCTAGAACAACAACAGGCAGGCAGATATGAAGAAATGGATAGGGAATATATCAAGGAATCTTGGGAATTACCGTACAGATTTCGATGCAGGAGTGGGGATCGTGAAGTGTTTCTAAGCGGCACAAACTGCGAGAACGCTTTAAGTGGATCTCTCATATGCCAGGATATTATGTTACACAGGGTCTGCAATGGTTCAGTAGCAAATCTGTCCTGCCACTTGAGAGGTGCCCCAACAGCCGTGATTACCCCGGTATTTGAGCTACTTTCGAATGGGAGTTACTTGAAGCTGAACAATCAAGGTTGTTGTGGGATGCTTCAGGGCATCGCTTATCTGGTCACCGTGAGCTCCAGGGTTACTTGCTGTATGCAAGTATTGTTTCCACAGACACATACAGTCAGGGAGGCGCCGCTATGGCCTTCGTTGAATGTTTCTCTTACACGGTTTGATACTCTGAGCAGAATGAAAGCAATGCTTCTTCAGAAATCTGTGCCCTTAACCTCCGCCCGGGAGACTTTTGATCTTCAAATAGCAAGGTCTTCGGCCGAGATACAGGCACTCATACGTACGAACTGCCCGTTCCATTTCACAGAAATGGTAAATCGTATCTTTAACATGTCTGATACGACGGGTTTAGTCCACCTATTTAAGACCATAGGTTCGGGACTGTTAAGCACCTTTCAGACAATCTTCGGAGTTATACCAAACTTTATACACTCCGTATTCGGAAGCATTTCTGGAGGACTTCCGCTGATCCTGCTCCCAATAACAGGTATCCTGATTTTAATTTTTCTGCTACGCAATGGACGTCCCAGTCACCAAGGAGATGGAAAAAGCGCTCCTGGAGCGTAAATACCGTGAACGCATGGTACAACATCTGGGCACACCTCGCCTACGGGAACTAAGCGCCTCTTGGTTCCTGTCATTTAGACCAGTCTGGATGGACTGTGTCTTACCTGTTCTCCGATGCCTGCTCTGCGGAGAAGAATGCATGTTGGATCTTTGTCTGACACTTCCATCAGTTGCGCAACTGGACGTTGATGCTCTACTGAACCCGATAACGGCCCATGTTCTGCAGTGTCCCCAGAGTATTATGATGTTGATGGCGGCATTCTTAGAGCCACCACAGGAAGTTTCGGCTCCTGTTGGGATGAATACCGGCTTCTCCTCTGACACCCAGGCCTTGGATGGAGCACAGACTGCTCCAGCATCGGCTGTAGGCGGTACAGAAGGTCATTTGTGCTCAATTGATTTAATCTGCGAGGTGTTACAGGGATCATCGTCTGCGGAGGCAGGCAGCAGCAATGTTGCGTCTACCAGCCAGGACACATAAACATTTGGCCTGTCATGTGCTGGGAAAAATTCAGCTTTTTAATCAAACTCACAAATTGGAACTTCAAAACAAAATGAGATTTTTGACCTGCATGGCTTTCCGACGCTTGTAGTTGTTCGAACTATATATACGGACACATTAGAGCTATTGCTTGAGAGACAACTTTTTAGCACTTTTTTAAAATTTTAGACTTTTTTTAGCGAAAATATTGGTTTTTACTATAGTTACTTGCGTACCAATAAGTTAGAATTTAATTATGTTGTCCAATCGGATGAGTAGTGGGTGTTATGTTTCATATCGGTACCCCAATATAGACTCATGTAGTCAACTCACCTTTCACCTATATTCTCCCCTACCATTACACTACATAACGAGTCTTAGTACTGACATTTTACCTAGTTACAGTAATGTCCAGAGATGACATGGGGTTTTCTCCGAAAAGCTCAAGCCTCATTCATTATGCATGAGGATTCTTGGAATCACAGCAGGACAGCAGTCCTACCATCTCCTGCATAATAACTATGTATAAGGGTCATTCCTTCCGTCATCCCAGTACGACATGACACAGCAAGGTATATCCCCAGGGGGGACTACTTTGTGTATATATACACCATATCTCGCTGAAATAGCCAGAGGAGATCAGGACTTCCCTGCCGACACACTGACACGAGACGCTGAGGTCCCTGCATGCAGATACTCCAGCTCGCAGTGGTCTGACATCCCTTGCGGGGTGTCCACCTCGAGACCAGGACGGGGTCCCACAGTCTCTCACTTCAGGTAATGGGGTTCGACTTTATCCTAGAGGGATTCTTGGCTTAACACCTTCGCACATGCTAGGTACACTTAGGTACATCTAGTTAGGATTGCATAAGTAGGAGTACACATTTTTTTTCCATGTATTTTATATACTTACCTGCATTTATGATTTAGCAGGATGGTAGAAATATACCATCCTTTTACTTTTCTAGTGCTTCTAATCATTTATATCTGCTACTGATTGTTTCAGCACATCTATTTTACACTAGAATAACGACTGTTCAATAAATACTTATTGAAAAACGTCCCCACCGTTTATTCGGTGTATCTCTCTAAGACTAAGGGGTCGATTCCGATTCGGGCCGGAAAAAATACAGACCGACTCGGTATGGGATAATAGTCCGACCGACACGTACCGGCGTTGCCCGACCTGAGAAGTACGATGAAATGCATGTGAATCACGACCAACTCGTACGGAACTCAAGGCGAACGACCGACCCGGACGGAAACAAGCTATCCGGCCGGAAAACCACGCGAATCGGAAAAAAGAGGGCCAAACAAGCAATGACAAAGCCAATAAATACAGGGGGTGAAAAAAATTGAACAAGGACACACCCCCAACTCCACCTACATAAAGGCCACAAATCCCTACCATGATCCTTTGCAAATTCCACTGACCTGCCAGCAGAGAACACCATCACACAGCAAACACAGACACACACACAGCTCATCCAACACAAAAGCCACACACCATTAGCACCTCAACAAATAGCACCCTCACACACACACAGCAAAACCTACACTCACACACCCTCACTTGCACACACACACACATCAATCACCACCACCACCCATCACCATGCCCCTAAAGAAGAATCCAAAGTTCCTAGATAGTGAATTGGAAGTCATGGTAGACGAGATCCTGAGGGTAGAGCCACAGTTGTTTGGCACATTGGTCCAACAGACCCCCATGTCGCAGAAAACCAAGATGTGGGCGAGGATCGTCGACAGGGTGAACGCACAATCACCATGTTTGCGCACAAAGGAAGACATCCAGAACAGGTGGTATGATGTGCGCAGGAGGGTCAGGGACCTCCTGAAGAAGGATTACCTCCTGAGCCAGCACACCGGCAGTGGCCCTCCTGCCAAACCAGTATACCTCAGGCCCTGGGAGGAGAAGGTGCGGGCCATCCTACCACCAGTGAGCGTATATGGACTAACAAACATCCCAGAGCCTGGTGAGTACACAACTAATATACACAATATTGTGTGCCAATACACACACATCACTGTCAAGGGGACAGTCAAACCATGCACCCCTAGCAAATCAACAGCAAACAAAAGATAATCATCCCAAAAAGTGTATGTCAGACAGATAAACACAATACATGCCATCTCATAGTGATATGTAACTGTGTCATGACATGTACAAATCCAATACCAAATTGAGCTAGGCAGTGGCGCAAATCTAACCAACAAACACTGTCAGATATTTAGCCACCACTAGAACACCACCTCACAGGGAAGCTCACGGAAAGGAAGGAATCCTGTGTATGCTGGTGAAGTCAATGTAGCCAAGAGCATGATGGGACTCGTAGTAACAGATAATGGGCAGCCTCACATTTGGACCATCAACACCACTTAGAACCATGCTCACAACACAGGGAGTGGAAAAGGACTGACAAGATGGCTGACACTGGGTACTGCTGTGGGGAGCACAAGGCCCTGCTGGGAACTGTGCACCAACAAACAGCACAACACCACTGCCTGACATCCTGAAAGCCAACTTGCACTCCCTGCAATGCAAGCACGTTGCATGGTGGGATATCTGGCTGGGTGGGAAGGAGGACTCACAGCACTGACCATAGTTACAAGCAGCTCACCTCACACACCCCCTCAACACAAACTCCACATAACCCACCTGGGAGAATGCAATGCCTCACATACCAAATGAAGATCCCACAAAGAACCACCACCCTGGGTAATGCCGTGTGAAGCACAGGGACACTCTTGGGACTTGTAGCCAAACAAACGCAAGGACAACACTGTCAGCCTTCCTGTCAGCACAGGCACACTACCCCACAGGGAAGCAGAGTCCAAAGGAAGGAAGTACGGGCATGCTGGGAAGGGGGGTGTAGGCAATAGCATGATGGGAGTTGTAGTCACAGATACTGCTCACCCTCACAATTGGCCCATCAACACCACTCTGAACCATGCTCACATCACAGGGAGTGGAAAAGGACTGACAAGATGGCTGACACTGGGTACTGCTGTGGGGAGCACAAGGCCCTGCTGGGAACTGTGCACCAACAAACAGCACAACACCACTGCCTGACATCCTGAAAGCCAACTTGCACTCCCTGCAATGCAAGCACGTTGCATGGTGGGATATCTGGTTGGGTGGGAAGGAGGACTCACAGCACTGACCATAGTTAGAAGCAGCTCACCTCACACACCCCCTCAACACAAACTCCACATAACCCACCTGGGAGAATGCAATGCCTCACATACCAAATGAAGATCCCACAAAGAACCACCACCCTGGGTAATGCTGTGTGAAGCACAGGGACACTCTTGGGACTTGTAGCCAAACAAACGCAAGGACAACACTGTCAGCCTTCCTGTCAGCACAGGCACACTACCCCACAGGGAAGCAGAGTCCAAAGGAAGGAAGTACGGGCATGCTGGGAAGGGGGGTGTAGGCAATAGCATGATGGGAGTTGTAGTCACAGATACTGCTCACCCTCACAATTGGCCCATCAACACCACTCTGAACCATGCTCACATCACAGGGAGTGGAAAAGGACTGACAAGATGGCTGACACTGGGTACTGCTGTGGGGAGCACAAGGCCCTGCTGGGAACTGTGCACCAACAAACAGCACAACACCACTGCCTGACATTCTGAAAGCCAACTTGCACTCCCTGCAATGCAAGCACGTAGCATGGTGGGATATCTGGCTGGGTGGGAAGGAGGACTCACAGCACTGACCATAGTTACAAGCAGCTCACCTCACACACCCCTCAACACAAACTCCACATAACCCACCTGGGAGAATGCCATGCCTCACATACCAAATGAAGATCCCACAAAGAACCACCACCCTGGGTAATGCCGTGTGAAGCACAGGGACACTCTTGGGACTTGTAGCCAAACAAACGCAAGGACAACACTGTCAGCCTTCCTGTCAGCACAGGCACACTATCCCACAGGGAAGCAGAGTCCAAAGGAAGGAAGTACGGGCATGCTGGGAAGGGGTGTGTAGGCAATAGCATGATGGGAGTTGTAGTCACAGATACTGCTCACCCTCACAATTGGCCCATCAACACCACTGAACCATGCTCACATCACAGGGAGTGGAAAAGGACTGACAAGATGGCTGACACTGGGTATTGCTGTGGGGAGCACAAGGCCCTGCTGGGAACTGTGCAACAACCAACAGCAAGACACCACTGAATGACATCCTGAGAGTCAACCTGAACCCACTGCAAGGGTGGCATGCTTCATGGTGGGATAACTGGGCTAGGTGGAGAAGGATGGCCGGATGTCCAACAAATACAACAAATGCTGGCCATGCACACACCTCAACATTCACATTGAAATGCCCCAGGTATGCATGACAATGTGCTACACCAATATCAACCTCTTACTGTGACAACTTAGGACAATGCAATGTACATGCCCGCATCCAGAGGTACAGTCACAACTGTCAGGTGTGTGAACCATTGATGCCTGTAGAAACATAACATACAATGTGTGTCTCTTCCAAATACAGGTGATGATGATGGGGACACAGCAGCAGGCGAGGAGGAGTCCCTGTCCCAGGCTCCGGGGGACAAAGAGCTCACTGGTGTGGAACAGCCTCTGCCCTCCTCGGATGGCGAAGACCTACCTGGCACCTCCGGTGTGAGTCATCATGCAGCACCAGCTGGACCAACACCTGCACCCCCTGCACCCACCCCTCCAACAACTGCCAACACACAGACCACCCTCGCCGACACGGACAGACCAAGGACCACCGATGGCAACAGCACAGAGCCCCAGGCCCAGCGTGGAGCAATGGACGACAACACCACTAACAACCCCCAAGGGGGCCTTGGGTCACCTGTGCGTGCCACCGCAGGTCCTGCACATGTCGCCAGGGGTGGTGGGAGGGGTGGTAGACATAGGTCGCTGCTTGCAGAGGGGTCTGGACTGCATGATGACCCACAACTGGCACGCATCGCTGATGCGTACCAGGATAGCACCGGAGAGGTCAGACAGGTCGTGGGGATCCTCAAGGACATACAACAGCAGCAGGCTGCCCATCATGCCCGCTTGGACTCCCACATGTCCCGTGTGGAGACACACATGTCTCGCATGGAGTCCAAGTGGGACACATTGCAAGAACTCACAGCGGTGCATAGGGACATATTGACATGTCTCCGCCAGATTAGCACCAACATGGCCACACCTCCCTGTGTGCCCACAACATCTGGTTCTGCAACAACTGACACCGCCACAGGGAGGGAGGAGGACTCTGCCGGAGACTCCCCTGCACCGCCGCAGCCTGCACGTGAGGGTCCCCCCCCAAAGAAGAGGGGTCGTCCGAGGAAGGAAAACTGAGAGGTCGATGGCCACGTACATCCCCCAGGAAGCCAACACCTGTTCCGGAAATTCTCCTTTGTGTGCAAACGTTTCACCCTGTCGAATGCAACACTACTCTCCCACATGACATGGGGAGTTTAAGTTGGACTAATGTATCATATGACTGTGGACTTCACTCAGGACATTTCTGCTACCAAGACTTCCAACTCATCTGGGAACTTTGGATCACAATCCCAATGTACAGCACCCACCATCCTGTGCACTATCACACACACATTTCTGTAAATAAAATCACTAGTACACCATACTTGCCTCTGTTGTTATTCAAATGTGGAATCTGTTATGGTGATGATGACCTGCTAAATTACACTGTGTATGCTAACTCCTACAGCAAGTACAACACCGTCGTGTGAGTCATGGTGACGTGACACATATGAGGGAGACACACCACTAGGGCTACACAACACAGAGACAACAGGGCCATTGGACTCATCGCCCACAGTGATGTTGCCAGGAAATACAGTGGAATGCACAGACAGCACACCTATTCAGAGTCTGTGTCAACTAGCCCACAGGTGCAGTAAGCAAATGTCAGTCAGATGTGTGACCACAGACAACGCACATCCCAAAGTGAAGCACAGGTTCATTACACATTTGCAACATGTTGTTTCCACTACAAATGCAAGGTTTACCCACGTGGCAGTGGCCACACAGTCAACAAGTGCAGAAGATATGAAGTCCAGGGGTGTGTGGCACATCACTTGTAGGCAAACTACTGCTGCCACCCTGAAAGCTGAATCATGGTGTCGGGGGATCCAAGTTGACCAAAGTACTCAGTAAGCACCCTGTGAAGGATAGACATGACACACAGTTAAAACCACTGAAGAACAGGACAGAACTGCAATACTCATGCCCAATACATGTCACAAGACAACTACACAAAACCAAGTTAGCATGTCAAAACTGTTGGGGAGTACAGACTACCTGTAAGGACACATTGCTGAACGCATCCAGTCAAGTAGCACATGGCCACACTCAAACAGCACCAGAGCACCACCCACACATATCATGCAAACTCACATCATTCACATTACATCTCCCTGGATACTCACATTCAGCTGAAGAAGTTGGTGATGAGCTGTGTGCGGACATCACCATCATCATCATCATCATCACTGGCATCGTGGTCCAGGCCAGGATCCTCCACAGGTGGTGGACGTTGGTCATCGTCATCCAGGATGAGAGGCAACTCCTTCCGCACTGCCAGGTTGTGTAGCATGCAGCAGACGATGACAATCTTGCACACCTTTGCTGGGGCATATGGGAGGGCCGCTCCTGTCTTGTCCAGGCAGCGGAAGCGGCTCTTCAGGAGACCAAAGGTCCGCTCAATCACTCTCCTGGTCCGACCATGTGCCTCATTGTAGCGCATCTGGGCTGGTGTCACAGGGTTCCTGAGGGGTGTCAGGAACCACGGCATGTTGGGGTATCCGGAGTCACCTACGGACAGACAAGTGCACATTAGCTGAGTTGGAAAAGTGGGTGGAATACTACAGATCAGAACACACACAATGGTACAAAGTCAGTACACACCGACAAGCCAGGCACGCTGGTTCTGCATCTGTGCCATCATCCTCGGGATGCGACTACTCCTCATCACGTAGGCATCGTGTGCTGAACCAGGGAAACGGGCACACACATGGGTGATGCTCATATCTGCAAGACATACCACCAGAGCATTGATCGAATGGTAATGTTTACGGTTCCGGTATGCCTGCTCATGTGCCTGTGGTGGTATCAAAGCCACACGTGTCCCATCAATGGAGCCAATGACATGTGGCATCCTCCCCAGGGCATAGAAGTCACGCTTGACGTCAGTGAGTTGTTGACGTGTAGGGAAATAGATGTACTGGTTTAGGCATCTCAACATTGCCTCCAAAACATCGCGTAGCACACGGCTGAACATAGTCTGTGACATCCCACCGGCAGTCGCCACAGTGTGTTGAAAGGTACCGGTGGCAAAGAAGTGTAGGGCTGCCATTACCTTCACCTTGGGTGTCAGCGCCGTAGGGTACGTCCGGCCAGGTTGCAAATGTGGTGCCAAGCGCACTGCCAAATCATCAATCAGCTGCCTGGTGAAGCGGTACCGTCGGATGCTGTCACGTTCCACCATCGTTGCCAGGTCAGGGAATGGTCTATGGACAGCTGGAGCCCTGCAGTGCATAGGTTGAAGAAAGAAAGATTGTCAGTCACCCCACATATGTGCCATTCACCATACTCAATTTCACATGATACATCATTACGAGACACAAGTACTTGATGTGTGTGCCGTTCTGTTCGGACATAACTCACACCTACATGCCCATCATCTAACTTCTCAGTACAACATGTGTGCACAACAGGTACCAGGTTGTGCTATGGGAAACCATTAGGCTGTGTCACAGTACCCATTTCCTGCTGTCACGTTCCACACACACACACACCACAGTGACATGTCTGGACAGATGCGCCACAGGCATCACAGCTCATTGACAGGTAGATTCCCAGTGACCCTGTCTTGCCACATGGACACTGGCATGACATGGCGTATCATGTACACGTCAGAAAAACAAACATGACTCCCACAGGTAGTGGCCCCGGTCGCCTCCACAGGACAGACATGGACGCCAGTGACGCACAACATCAAAGTCCATGCACAAACAACGTTGATGTGGAGACTGTCTCCCATCTTGCACATGGAATCAGAGACATCGGAAACACAACATGCACACAGACTGTGGAGGGACATCACTATTGTGGCTATGGGTCATCCTGTGACGTACATGCCTTCCCCCATGGGACCCTGGGGGTATGTGACATGTCACACACATACACAACCTGGAAATGTGACCATGCCACATGCTCCAAAATGAACTGTTGCACATCACAGTGGTCATGTGCACAACACACAAAGGACCCTGTCCCCATTAACACATGCACAGCCTGGGTGTGGCTGCCCACAAGTCCCACCACAGAATCCACATGTCAACCCCCATACACAGAAAAGGTAATGCAGCCTTACATGCCTTAGGAAACAGTGTGGACTGGGTGTGGTGTTGTAGGTGTGCCCCTGTGTCTCTGGCAGGTATATGTGGCTGGCATACATTCACCAGTGACAAGCATGGTGACATATGCGACTGACCTGTACAGGTACGCGTTGTAAAGCAATGGACCGATCAGTGTGCCCGGCCGGCCCATTGCATCTGTTGTATCCCAAAATACGCGTTGTACAGCAATGGACCGATCGGTGTGCCCGGCCGGCCCATTGCATCTGTTGTATCCCGAAATACGCGTTGTACAGCAATGGACCGATCGGTGTGCCCGGCCGGCCCATTGCATCTGTTGTATCCCGGAATACGCGTTGTACAGCAATGGACCGATCGGTGTGCCCGGCCGGCCCATTGCATCTGTTGTGAGCGGGTACGCGTTGTATCCCGAAATACGCGTTGTACAGCAATGGACCGATCGGTGTGCCCGGCCGGCCCATTGCATCTGTTGTATCCCGGAATACGCGTTGTACAGCAATGGACCGATCGGTGTGCCCGGCCGGCCCATTGCATCTGTTGTATCCCGAAATACGCGTTGTACAGCAATGGACCGATCGGTGTGCCCGGCCGGCCCATTGCATCTGTTGTATCCCGAAATACGCGTTGTACAGCAATGGACCGATCGGTGTGCCCGGCCGGCCCATTGCATCTGTTGTATCCCGGAATACGCGTTGTACAGCAATGGACCGATCGGTGTGCCCGGCTGGCCCATTGCATCTGTTGTATCCCGGAATACGCGTTGTACAGCAATGGACCGATCGGTGTGCCCGGCTGGCCCATTGCATCTGTTGTATCCCGGAATACGCGTTGTACAGCAATGGACCGATCGGTGTGCCCGGCCGGCCCATTGCATCTGTTGTGAGCGGGTACGCGTTGTACAGCAATGGACCGATCGGTGTGCCCGGCCGGCCCATTGCATCTGTTGTGAGCGGGTACGCGTTGTATCCCGAAATACGCGTTGTACAGCAATGGACCGATCGGTGCGCACGCATTGGCTGGGGCCTGGCATGGCAACGGACGCGTTTTCGAAGCTCCAACGAGTCTGATGCAGTGAATTCAGTTGGATAGCCACAACAATGTTGCAAAATCATGGGTGTCATGAAGTTGAAGATTTGAAGGATGCTGTGGGCGTGTATTAGTGCTGCTATTCCATGGATTGGTCAGATTCAGAAGATGCAAACGACTTGGACCTATCACTTTGGACACATGGGACAGTATCTGCCTCTGCAGCACACATATAATGCTGGCTGTTCCCCTGAGAGCTCACTTGCCTGCACTACATGCTCCAGGACGACATCTGCCACCAACACTGCTGCTGTCTCTGCATCCTCTGGCTACTGCAATGGCACGTACTGTGGAGAGAGCCCCAGCCTTCAGCCTTGAGGAGAACCAGGCCCTGCTGGACAGCCTCCTTCCACAGTACAGCAAGCTGTATGGGACACCAGGGGAGCAGGTGAGTGTGCTGTCCACTGCCTTTCTAATTTTGCATGTTGTCTGACTAGCAGGACTTACAGTGTGCACACCACTGGCTAGCATGCTCACTGAGTAGTTCTGAGCCCCCAAAGTGTGTAGTTATATGCACTGAACAGGTACAGTGCAGTAACAGTGCATTCCAACAAGGTTTACTTTCCATGCAATGATACCATGTAGTAACTGCTGGCAAACTGTTCATAGCCATCGTTGCACTGCCTGTGTACATCATGTGCCCCAGTGATTGAGACATGTATATCCAACTGTGTGATGCATGGACATGTTGCATGTGTAGTAATGGCATTTTCACTTTCTCATCCTCACAGGTTGATGCCCACCAGAAACAGAAAATCTGGCTGACCATCGCCCGGGCAGTAAGATCCGTGGGGGTCAACAAGCGCCGGATCCGCAACTGCCAGAAGAGGTGGCAGGACCTTCGAGGCTGGACCCGGAGGATCGCAAGGGTCCAGCTGAAGCTGTCGCCTCCTCGCAGGAGGGGTGAACACCAGACCCTGACCCCCCACATGCTCAGGATCCTGGCGGTGGTCTTCCCTGACCTGGATGGGCAGCTGAAGGCCAGACAGCAGCAAGGAGGGGGTGAGTCCATGACAGCACTGTGCACTTTGTCTGACATGCTATGTGCCCTCCTCTGGCCTGGTTAAACTTCCACAGTACATCAGTCTTGTGGTCCAGGACCCATGTCCCTCTATTGTGACATGCCCACTCCTCATCTGATACGCATATGTGTGGCCCTTACAGTCAGGAAATTGTGTCACTTGGGGACTGTGTCATTGCATTTTGCTTTGCTCAAGGTGGGGGACAGCATTTGTTCAGGTGACTATGTTGTGGGATTCATGGGTGGGTCAATTGCTCACACAATGCCCAAGTCCTGACATGTAATCTGGGTGTAACTTTGATTTGTGGTCCACTTGCTGATCTGATTCACCACATGTCCCTGGGGTATTTGGCACACCCCCATGCTGTGGGTGGGAAGAATGTTTGGGCCTCAGGAGTATGTATATCAAGTGTGTCACACATGCTTAGACACCTGCCTACTGTCCAGGACTCATCCCTCTTACAGGTGGAGCTGGACAGTCATGCCTACTCCAGGGCATAAAATACACTCTGTACTCCCACTCCTGTCGATCATCTGACATGTTGTGATCAGTGACATGTTCCCTCAGGTGTCTGCCTCTGTGTCATTGTGCTGTGGCTTCGTTGTCAGGACTACTGGTATGTTTGTCGGTTATGGCTCATCATGCCATCTGAGATGTGACCATGAGAGACGATACTTCTGTGACTTATAGGTGTCTGATCACTTGACTGTGCACACAGGTGTATGCGACTGTGACTTTCAGGCAGCTGTTTTTCATTCACAGCACACTGTGAGGTGCTCATGTTCAGAGAGTTGTGTTTCGTGTCCCCCATATGTCCAATTGGTATGACGTAGACAAATAGTAGTTCAGATGATGTTGTTTTTGGGGGATGGACATGTGCACTTGTCAGTTACATAACTTGCATTCCCCATGTCCTAGGACTGTGACACAGTGCAGACTGTTGTTGGCTGGCTGCCATGGCCATGTGACTGGAGACAGTGATGTATGACTTTGCACGCATGCCTGTGTCATGGCATTAAACTTCCTAAGACTGATCCTGCAGGGGAGTGACATGTGCAACATGCACCCCATTGTGGCATTGACTATCCGGACATGGGTGGATCATGGTGTCTGGTGCTGGTATGCATCACATGCATTTCTATGTAGACTCTGGCCATCCCTTTCTCTGGACACCTGAACTGACTCAGTGTCAAGAGATGTGATGTGTGCATGTTCACATACTTCACTGTGTTCCCTGCAATGTCCAACAACTGTGTAGGTGGTGCATGTGTTCACACTGGGGTCTTACCATCAGACAGGCACCAGACAGATGGGTGCAAGGGCAGGAGGGGTGTGAGTCCCATGGTTGACCATCAGACTGACAATTGGCTTCCCCGAATCTGTGTGAGGACTTTAGGCAATGTTCAACTAAGGATGCCAGGGCTTGCTCTGTGATGTGCTGTACTTACTGTGGTGTGTGCGGTCAGTGCAGGTGACTGATGTTTGTCTGTTTCCCTAATTGTTTGCAGATACATCCACGGCCACAGGAGGGGACAGCTCCACGGACCAGGAGGAGCAGCGGAGCCAGACTGGGTCAGCATCCGATGAGTGGTCAGAGGGACCCAGTGGCACAGAGGGCGAGGGGAGCCACACCGAGGAGTCCTCAGCACCATCCACCTCAGCTGAGGACCACAGCAGCTCGGAGGATGACTCCCTTGTGGAGGCGGGTCTCAGCAGCCACCAAAGGCCAGCTAGTCTGTCTGGCCCACCACCACCACCACCACCACCACCGCCCTCCCATTGGCTCCCATTCCTGAGGTCCGTGGAGGCTCCCGTGCTCGGGAGCGTGTCTCCTTCGTGCCAGGCACCGCACCCCCTGCCCCTGTGTCCCCTGCTGCCCTGAGTGAGGAGTCTGTGTACCTCCTTCGGCAGCTCCATGTAGGGCAGACAGCAATGCTGAGTGTCCTGCATGCACACACCACTCTGTTGACACAGCTGGTGTCGTTCATGGAGGGCATCTCGACGGGTATGTCTGCCCTACAGAGGAGCAATAAGTCCATGGACTCCTCCCTGACGGCAGCCGTGTCCCTCCTCCAACAGACCCTCACCCCTCCCACCTCTGCCCCATCCACACTTCCTGGCACCCTACCTGTCCAAAGCACATGCACACCTGCACAATCACCCAAGCACACAGACACGAGCAGCACAGACACACCCAAGAGAAAGGCAAGACGTGCACACAAGCATCCTCAGGGGACTGAGACCACACACACAGGGGATGGGGAACAGACACACACACAGGCATCCACAGTCACTCCGCAGTCCTCCAAATCCTCTCCCTCCAAGACCCCTTCCCTTGCCTCACCTGCTACCCCACCTACACAGCAGATCTTCCTGTGTGACCTCGGCCTCTTCCCCTCCGATCCTGCTGATCCAGCATACCGGGGAAGAGGAAGTCCACCCACACAGAGGGGAGTGCCCCTCGCCCCCGGACACCCTCCCCCAGGCGCAGGCAGACACAGGACCCCATTCGGAAGTCCCCCCGGACCAGGAAGAGCAAGACCCCACCACCACCACCACGCAGCTCCACCACCCAGTCTCTCTCCTCCATCCCCCAGGCCACCACTCCACAGGTTCCCCCGCCACACCCTGCCCCAGGTTCCCCCACACACCGATACCGCTTAGGCCCTCCCCCTGCCACTTGCTCTTCCACCCCCAACCCAGACGCTCTGCCTGTTAGTGCCACTGGTGTGGAGACCGGGTCCCCCCCCTCTGTCCTGCCCACCTCATCTGCCCACCCTTCCACTCCCTTGGAGTCATGCACTGCAGTAGAGTCCACAACCACCCCGTCTGACTCGGGCACTGCAGTGGGGACCCAGTCCACTACATCAGACCAGCCCACTGCAGTGGTTGCAGCACCCACACCAACTGACTTGTGTACCACAGTGGTGCCGGCCCCCCCTGAGTCAGACACCTCCACTGCAGTTGCCGGTGACACTCCTGCACCCACCACCCCTTCACTGCCTCACTCTGCCATCCCCTGATCCTATCCATGCGGTGCCTGGCCTGCCCCTTGTATGCCCCTCCAAGGGGGATGTTCCCTGTCCGTACCAGTGCAGGCAAGCAATGGGTGACCAGTTGTCACTTATCACCCTGTTGGGACTGTGATTTTGGACTGGCCATTGGCCTTAGTTTCCTTTGGACTTCAGGGTTTACCTTGACTTTTGCTGAATAAAGCCTCTTTTTGTTTAATTGTGGCTTTTCTTTTGATGTACATGATGTGGATGAGTAGCATCCTGCATTTGCAGTTGTAATAGTGTTCATATCAGGAAAATGAAGTGTTGCTGTGATGGACTCCATGTGGTCCATGGGATATGTGTCCTGTTGTAGTCTGGATCTATGGCATCCTTTGCTGCAGTCTGAGGGTGTAATGTTCAGCATTTGACACAGGGATGTACGTTTAGCATTTGTAAATGAACATCTTTGTCTTACACTGATGCACATCTGGTGGGCTTACCACTGTTCAATGTTCCGATTTCCCTGACTGTGTGCCCAGCTCCACTGGACATGCAGTTTTGCACATCAATGTCGAAGGACTCATCTGTGTATACAGTGCAACTTGCTTGACACGTGTTTTGGGTGTATGCAGATGACTGACGTGACACTCCCGTACCCAGGCTGATGTGAGCAGAGCCTTCTGTGTGTTGCAGTTGTTGACTGACTGACGGAGTGTTCTGCTGACATGTTTGGGTCGTGCACAGACAAGGTTAGGCACAGCGGACCTTCCACAGGAGTGGAGTGCCCTCATGGCAGTGTGTAATCCGGTGACATTGCGTGGGCCTGTGTTGTGTGTTGTGTAAGCATGTCTGTGCGTGTTCCCTTCCCTTTTCCTACACAGGCTGTGTCCCTAGGGATGTTCCTGTTTGTGATGCTTGCTGAGTTGTTCTGTGTTCATCCAGCATCTTGGACCTGGTTTCTCCGTGATGTGGGTGCATGGCAAACTAATGTTCATGAGGTTGTCATCCCAGGTTGTCTTTGTTGTCAGGGCTGGGGATGTGGTCAAACGCAGATGGGACACATTCAGGATTCCCCTTGGCACTTGTTGTTTACACAAGTCATGTGATTTACAGTTTGTGGTAGCTTTCAGTGATTGTGACACGTTGTGTGTGTGACTGCTGCCACTCCTCAGGGTCAGAGCTGCAATGTTGGAAGTTGTGTACGTGTGTTCTTAGTGTGTCACCTTGGCTTCTTCGTTGGTGTGTGACTATGGCCAGGATCCCATTGATTGTGGTGGATTTCACATCATGCCCATGTACAGCGTACTGTGCTGTGTGTCAAACATTGACAAGTCTTGTTGACTGGCCATGTGTGATGGCTTTCTGCACCTTAGTTCCCACCACCACCCCTGGTATTGTCATGGGTGCATGTGCAATGTCACCAGTCCATGTGAGCTTCACTGCTGCACATTGGTGGAGATCAGGGTGTGTGGTGTTGAGTGTGTGCAAATGTGAGTTGTTGCACGGCTAGACCCCTACCTTCATATTGGCCTTGGCTGGCAGGCCGTGCTGATTGATTAGAGCTTGTGTAGGTGTGATGGTAGTTTGTTGCTCAGGACACATGGCTGTGGTTCACAGTGTGAACGACATCTACCTTTGTCATCACAGTGGGATTATCATGCAGGCTAGTGTCAGCACAATGTGGGGTCCCTGGGGGTAGTGCTGTGGTGGGTCTGTCTCTTGCTGTGTTAGTTGCTGTTCCTACAAGCTTGTGTGACATGTGTAATTTGGGCTCCCTCTCATCTAACAATGCCTGATTGCCCACATAGGGGTATCCGATCCATGAGTAACTTTTGTATGGCACTGTATACACATCTGTGTGGTTGGAATTCAGGCCTCCTCATGTGTTGTGTGGTTGCCTGGGGACACTGGCACACCCCCCCATCACCCGTTGTGTTTGATATGCAGTGTGAGTCTGCCTGTTTGTGTTTGTGCCTTAGCACCACTGCATTGGCATATCTTGAGTGTGCCATTGGCTGTATGTTGTTTGGTGGCTTTCCCCTGCTGTCCCTGGGACTCCTAGGTCATCAGTCAGCACAATAATCATGGTTTGTATGTCCCATTGCTGCCATGGTATGGTATTTGTTCACCTCACATCTACAGTCTCCACAGGATATCTACATTTGTGTGTCCATTGGTGCAGATATGTGTGTCAGCATTATGATGGTCACTTCTGTCATTGTGTTATTTGTGAATGTTGACAATGTGGGACCCCATGGGTGATGTTTGTATGCACATGGCCAAAACGATGTTTCAGTGACACTGCACTGTTTGCCTCGACCAATCTATGTTGCTATGGGACACAAGCACTACTATGCCACTGATGTGTTTGTTGTTGTGTGACCAGGATTCATCCATGCAGTTTGGCTTTGGCAGCTTTTACCATGACTACACTTACCTTATGATCACTGTGGTGATGGTGCTTTCGGCCCCATTGCCACACTGTTCAAAAGTTGCATCAGCTATGGACCCCATACTTACCTTTTGGTCACTGTGGTGATGGGGCTTTAGGCCCCATTGCCACACTGTTCAAAAGTTGCATCAGCTATGGACCCCATACTTACCTTTTGGTCACTGTGGTGATGGGGCTTTAGGCCCCATTGCCACACTGTTCAAAAATGTGCATCAGCTATGGACCCCATACTTACCTTTTGGTCACTGTGGTGATGGGGCTTTAGGCCCCATTGCCACACTGTTCAAAAGTTGCATCAGCTATGGACACCACACTTCCCTTTTGGTCACTGTGGTGATGGGGCTTTAGGCCCCATTGCCACACTGTTCAAAAAGTGCCTCAGCTATGGACACCACACTTCCCTTTTGGTCACTGTGGTGATGGGGCTTTAGGCCCCATTGCCACACTGTTCTAAATGTGCATCAGCTATGGACACCACACTTACCTTTTGGTCACTGTGGTGATGGGGTGTTCGAGCCCATTGCCACAGTGGCCATGGTCGGCTTGCATTGTGGAGGCCACACACATTTATGTGTGACACATGTGTTAGGGGGTCACATTGTATGTTCAATGTCATGTTCAGTCTTGTAGGCATTTGACACAGACTACACACGCTTGTCAGGGTGTTGGGGGGGTGTAATTTTCTGTCATTCCTTATGTGGGAGTATGCTGGTTGTGTCATGCATTACCCGTCCTATGAGTAGGGGTGGTGTTAGTGGTAGTCATTCATCCCCCCATGAGTGGGGATGGTAGTAGTGACAGGCATCCATCCCCCCCTGAGTAGGGGTGGTGGTGGTGGCAGGCATCCAGGCCCCCCTGAGTAGGGGTTGTGGTAGTGGCAGGCATCCATCCCCCTAAGGGTGGGGATGGTAGTAGTGACAGGCATCCAGGCACCCATGATTAGGGGTGGTGGTAGTGGTAGGCATCCATCCCCCCATGAGTGGGGATGGTAGTAGTGACAGGCATCCAGCCCCCCCTGGATAGGGGTGGTAGTAGTGGCAGGCATCCAGCCCCCTAAGGGTGGGTTTGGTAGTAGTGACAGGCATCCAGGCCCCCCTGGATAGTGGTGGTGGTAGTGGCAGGCATCCATCCCCCTAAGGATGGGGATGGTACTAGTGACAGGCATCCAGGCACCCATGATTAGGGGTGGTGGTAGTGGTAGGCATCCAGCCCCCCATGAGTGGGGATGGTAGTAGTGACAGGCATCCACCCCCCCCGGATAGTGGTGGTGGTAGTGGCAGGCATCCATCCCTCTAAGGGTGGGGATGGTAGTAGTGACAGGCAACCAGCCCCCCCTGGATAGGGGTGGTGGTAGTGGCAGGCATCCATCCCCCTAAGGGTGGGGATGGTAGTAGTGGCAGGCATCCAGCCCCCTAAGGGTGGGTATGGTAGTAGTGACAGGCATCCAGGCCCCCCTGGATAGTGGTGGTGGTAGTGGCAGGCATCCATCCCCCTAAGGATGGGGATGGTAGTAGTGACAGGCATCCAGCCCCCCCTGGATATGGGTGGTGGTAGTGGCAGGCATCCATCCCCCTAAGGGTGGGGATGGTAGTAGTGACAGGCATCCATGCCCCCCCGAGTAGGGGTGGTGGTAGTGACAGGCATCCAGGCCCCCCTGAGTAGGGGTGGTAGTAGTGGCAGGCATCCAGCCCCCTAAGGGTGGGTATGGTAGTAGTGTCAGGCATCCATGCCCCCCTGAGTAGGGGTGGTGGTAGTGGTAGGCATCCAGCCCCCCCTGAGTAGGGGTGGTGGTGGTGGTAGGCATCCAGCCCCCCCTGAGTAGGGGTGGTGGTGGTGGCAGGCATCTAGCCACCCATGAGTTGGGGTGGTTGTAGTGTGGTGTTGGTGGTAGGCATCCATCCCCCTATGGGTGTGTATGGCATTGGTGTTGGCCATCCCACCCCTATGGTTCTGCTGTTGCTTGTGTACGTCATTTGTGCATCCCTATGTGTGTGTGACATATTTCGGGTACGTGTAGTTTGTTTGTATTGTTGGTGTTTGACTTACCGTCTGCGCCGTACGCGTCCGTGCCGGTCCCGGTAATAGATGTAGAGTATAGGTAGGACCTGCGCAATGGGATTCATGCTTGGATCGTCTCGTTCGGGTTTCTCGTGTCTTCGACTCGTACTCGTCGCTGGCTTGTTCGTCTCGTAGCCATGGATTGTCTTGTGGCGCACAACGGAGCTTATGTACGGCTCGCCCGGATGCTCAAACGTGCCGGACGTAGCGACGGGTTCGGCACGTACGGAATGCGCATCGTACTAGTCCGGCCGGAAGGTGCTGTGTATTTGCTTCCGTGCGGCTCGAATCGGCGTTTACGGATCCGGCTCGGGCGGGGAACAGGAGCTGGATTGGGTGAGTACGGCTCGTTCGGTAACTGGGTTGTTATACGCATCGTACTTGTTCGTCCGGACGAGTGTACGATTCGGTCGGGAAACACGCATTCAGCTTGTATTTTTTCCGGACGAATAGTGTTAGGTGCGCTTTTGGCCGAGATCGGAATCTGCCCCTAAGTGAGCACGAGTGACTGAGCGAAAAGTATTACACTGTTTCCACGGTCCTGAGGGATCAGGGTTGTCATGTTCGATAGTTGCCAAGAACTATTCTCTCCTTGGTAAGAGGGTTTTTTAGTGGCAATGTGAGCTAGCTGGTATACAGGCTAACATGCCCGATAGGGGTGTCTAGAATCAGTCTGACACCAATCCTATAGTCTATGTTGTCTAAACGCGCAGAACCTATATAGGTATATAGGAACTACACGACAGCCCGTGTGATAAACGGGCCAACTTCCCGGGTGGGGCAATATTTATTAAAAAATCATTTGGTTTTTCCCCTGGGAGGTGCGATCGTGAACCAATGGAGGTAAAAAAAAAAAAAGAAAGTGGAATTGTCAGAGGGTCGGCCCTCCTGCATACAGGCTTGACACCTGTTGGGCACTTATTTCTTTCTGAAAATGTGTGTTTTCCCTTGGGGGGTGCAGTTGTACCCTGCCCTAGGGAAACACACATTCCCCCCCAATAAATAAAAGAAATGTAGGTGGGGCCTTTTTCATTTTTTTTTATAAACACACATATATCAAAAATAAAAAGCCACACCATATGAGGTGGCAATAATTATTAGAAAAAATAATCTCAAATATACCAGAAGTCACTAAAGATGTGGCAACATGTTTGCATGCAGTGGAAGACCCTGCGCAGAGGTTGACTGGTCATCTTTCATTGCTTATTTCTGTATGTGGTTGCTATACTGATGATAATAAGGTGAAATCTTTGCCCAAGCATTATTATCATGCTTTCAGATCATAAAATAATGATGTAATGCTAAAAGAAAATGTGCCGCATAATGCAGCATAATTTGCCTTTTCTTGCCACATAATTTAGTCAACCCTGTACTATAATTGGGTGCTATCCAGCCTCATGATTCCAGTGACCTTGGTGATAGCACTGTGTGCTTTTGCAAGGAACATGCCTGCGCACAAAGTTGCAGGGGCTACTATGAGAATGTGTGCTTCTTGAGATCAAAGGTTGATTTGTGGCTTCTGGAATTTAGTTTAATACTGGCAAATGCCCAGCATCCCCCTCCAACAGTAAAGTTTTTCACAGGTCATGACAAAACTATGCTGTGATATTGGGTACGTGGCAAGGTGAAGTAATATTGTCTTTTTTTGGTGTCTGTGGGGAACCTGCAGATTCAGGAAACCAGATACGATAACTAACTTTGTGTTTATTTACTGTTGCACTCATCTAACACGCACACACCCACTGACTGATTTAGGACAATACTTCTGCCTTCTACGTAGGACAGTGAAGGATGGTTTTATTCAGTCAGCAAGGATAGCATCTCGATGGATGACTGCTGCCCAGGCCCTAGGTTATGGAGGACAGCTCTGAAGCAGGATCAAAGACTGAGACAGCAGATACTGAGACAGCATCTGAGGGAGAGGAAAATGGAGCAGAATCTGGAAGTGAATTTTCAGTTGGCGGAGTTCTATCTGACGACTCATCTTCCAGTGATTCTGAGGGACATGATGATGGCAGTTGTGTTGTCATTTCGCAAGCCCAGTCTGGGCAGCAGGGAGACCAGTAGCGGTCCGTGGTAGGAGTGCCGGCCGGGTGGTGACGTGGGGTGGGGAGGGGCAGGGTGGGGGTAGTAAACCACGGATTACGTATTCGGCCATAATCCGTGGTTTACTACCCCCACCCTGCCCCTCCCCCACCCCACGTCACCGCCCGGCCGGCACTCCTACCACGGACCGCTACTGAGGGAGACTATAGCAGGTTAAACCAACCCAGACAGCAGGCATATGTGGCAGCAAGCACAGATGAAGTGCTCTTTTGGCAGCCCCCCAATTTAGTTCTGCCCCAGATTCTGCCTTTCACTGATGATGCTGGATGTAAAGTCGATACGGCCAATTTTTTGCCAATTGACTAAATCCATCTCTTTTTAGATGTTGACTTTCTTGGGCAAGTTGTGCAACAAACAAATTTGCGTGCCAAACAATTTCTGAGTGAGCATGGAGGCACATTAGGGCCTAGTTCTAGGGTACACCAGTGGGCTCCCACTTCACTTGAGGATTTGAAGATATTTTTGGCCCTTACACTCAAAATGGGGTTAGTGCACAAACCAAGTTTGCAGTCCTACTGGACTTCTTGCACAGTTTGAGTAACCCCCATCTTCACACCGTACATGAGCGTAATATGCTGCATTTCAATGACAATTCTGCTGCATTGCTCCGAAACCATCCAGACCATGACAGGGTGTTCAAAATTCAGCCTGTTGTGTAACGTTTGTCTGCCAGGTTTCCAGGGAATTTATACTCCTCGAAAGAAAACAGTGATTGCGTCCTTGATCCTCTACATAGGGTGGCTGCTGTTGAGGCAGTACATTGCGAGCAAAAGAGCTTGCTATAGAATAAAGTTGTACATGCTGTTTGAGAGCTCTACTGGCTATGTGTACAGCTTGAGAGTGTACACAGCGAAGGTATCCACTCTAAACCCTGTGGTTGCCCTTCCACGCTTGGAGTCACAGGAAAGATTGTATGGGAGCATGTCCAGCCACTCCTTCACAAAGGTTATAACTTTTATGTGGACAACTACTATACAGGAGTAGATCTGTTCAGTGAGCTGCACAAATCTGGCAGTGTGGCATGCGGTACAGTTTGCTGTCACCACATAGGATTTGTGCAGGAGCTTGTTTGTAAGAAGCTCCGGAAATCCCTGAGCATTGCGTTCCAACGAACTGCTCGCAGTCAAGTTCTCTGATAGGTGTGATGTGTATGTGCTCACTACAATTCATGATGAGAGCACTTCCCCTGTCACGGTTTGGGGTCAGAAGACCGAAGTTTACAAGCCCACCGGTATACTTGATTACAGAAAGTACATGGACAGAGTGGATAAGAATGACCAGGTTCTTCAGCCATACAATGTGAGTCGTAAAACCATCACTTGGTATAAGAAGCTGTTTACCCAGTTGATCCAGGTGGCAACATACAATGCATATGTTGTTTATCGTCAGACCCCCACAGGAAGACTCATGTCTTTCCCTTGACTTTCAGTTGACCATCATTGAAAGTCTTATTGCTACAGAAGCAGCAGCCTCCACTTGATATGCTCTGGAGGATGTAGCAAGGCTGCAAAATCGACAATTTGCCGATCACATTCCTGAACCAGCTAAAAAGACTCGACCATGTCGTTGCTGTAGTCTGCTGTAAGCAAGAAAAGAGGCAGACGAGTCTTGTTTACTCTCCACAGTGCCCATCTCAGCCAGCCCTGTATTTTCCTACTTGCTTTATGTTGTACCATACAAAAGTCAAGTATTGGGAAATTGACTGAGGTGGAACTGCCATAAGGTAAACTTTTCAATGGCTGCACCTACCTTTCATGGGCCACTACTTCATTAGACAAGCAGCCAATAATCATGGACTTGCCTATATCCAGTTCAACACCTTTATCCGCCATCGGAACACGGTAGGTGTTCTGTTGACAAGTACATTATAGTCTCCATACTGCACATAATGGTGGACAGAACATAACATAATATATCCATTATATCTGTGGATTTTAGAGTTATATATTGATTGGATGTTTGTTATAATATTTAAGGTAGCATTCATATTTAAATGTACATTACTTTCTTTTATATTTATAGATTTGATATCTTGTTTTGAAAGATGTTTTTTGAGATTTTTTTTGGGGAAAGTGCTTAACTTTTGCCTGTTTAAAAAAAAAAGTTTTTTACTTTTACATATTTGAAAAAATAGTTTTGAATACTTTTAGAGTTAATTGTATGTTAGTTTTTTTTTTAAGTTAAGGGGTCTGATATTGTTTTACGCTAACCTATTATTAACTTGATAAAGTTTATTTGTCAATGTTACAGTTTAGAAAGGTGAATTTCTCATTTTCTTCTTGTTATTTTCGTCTTTGCTTCATTGCTATTTCCTATATTAGGGAAATATAAATACAAAGCATTATATTAGATTCGGCATTTAAGTTTATCATTTGGCTTTTGACATGATTTAGTTATTAATAATTTTGTTTATATTACTTACGTTGTATAGTTGGATTTCTTTTTTTTTTTGTAGTTTGATTCATCATTTTTTCTGTGTTGAATCCAGCAGAGTATCGCTTTCTTCAAGTCCTGGCATTTTTGCTTTAAATTAATGCATGTTTTTGTGTCCTTTGTACAGTCGCAATTTAATTAATAAAGTGTTTGTTTTGGCTGCTTTCTTAAAGGTTTAATTTCATTGGTTATTTTGTTTCATTGTGAACAGTTTTTTTTAGTCTAGGTGCTAGTATGAAGTATTTGATAGTGCGCCCTTGCACCCTTGTGCATGCACATATGTGTCATTAAAAACAGAGTTGTGGATATATGGCGTCCCCCTAACATCAAAACTTTCTGTTTAATAGTAAATAAGGAAAAGACTTAATAAAAAAATCATAACTCTTAGATGCATGCTACCACCATTTATTGATACTTAGGGCCTCATTAGGATGGCGAGTGGACTTGTCTGCCCGCCACCCTAGCGGTGCTGGGACCGGCTGCCAGACGTGCGGCGGTCCTGCACCACTGATTAGGATGCGACCGCCACCCTGGCGGTCGCATCCTGCTTATTTGACATTGCGGCGGGTGCTGCTTACAGCAGCACCCGCCGCAATGCCAAAATGGCATGTGTGCATTGCCATGCACAACGTGGCAGGCACTGCGCGGTGCCTGCCACCTTGTGCATGGCAATGCAGGGGGGTACCATGGATACCCCCCAAGTGCAGCCCCCCACCCCTCCGGGGGCCCGCAACGGGCCCCCAAAGCGATTCCCGCCAGCCTTTCTATGGCGGCATTGCCGCCATGGAAAGGCTCTGAAAACCAAAAATCCTAATATGGATGGCAGTGCCTTCTAGGCACCGACACCATTTTAGGCCCCCAGTCCGCCCGGCCGGCAACCGTAATGATTGCCGGCTGGCGAAAAAGTGGCGGACGCACTTTGCGTCCGCCGCGATACCCCCGCCATAATAATATGGTGGGGGGTATATCTAGTTGGGATGGCGTGCGGATCGCCACGGCCGAGCCGGCGGTGGCGATCCGCACGCTATCCTAATGGCCCCCTAAGTCCGTGGTCATGATAATTTTAAAATCCAGTGCAACAAAAGCATATGTAAAATTAACTCATGCAGTGTCTACCATCGGCACCTTAACCATTAATTGAAACCATATAGATCTTAGTAAAAGAGAACAAAGAAAAAAAGCAGACTTCAATGTAAACCTTCACCATGGGGGAGCAGAATCTAACAATTGAAAAATTATTTTTGTTTGAAGCAAAGAGGGAATGATGCAGAGACATCAATAATTACCTATATCAAAGAAATGATTCCAAATATATGATAATGAATCTGAGAGTACACATCCACGTTTAAAAGCTATGACCAAATTACTTTTGAAACCGACCTAAGAAAAAACCTAAACAGACAAAAGAAATCAATATATCACAGTCAGTATATAAGATTCATACCGCAGTCATTTGGCACTGAATGCCTACAGATTTTGGCCAACCTGTATCCACCAACCTCTTGTCAACTGTATACCTTCCAAAATCGAGTAGTGTTCCTACACAAATTCGTAAAACATTGCCTTCCTATTTCTGTCCAAAAGGCTTAAATTCAATAATCAGCCGCTTTCATATACAGTACAGCCTGTATTTGAACAAATTTTGATTACAACCAAAGTGAAAGTATGGCTGCAGTCATACTTATCACTGCCTCACTAAGATGTGACTTTCGCTATCAAATGGCAACTGTAGCTTGCCATGCTGATGCATTTAGTGACCTCATGTTGGGTTTAGAACATTACAAACAATATCCAGCAAGAGGGGAGACGTACCAAATGGCGTTTACTAGATGTGTTACATCTGTCCCCCTTTGTAAGGGAAACAAAGTACAGTTTTTTCACGTTTCAACATATGATCCACAATCAATTCTAAAAAGTCAAACCTAGTACATCAATACATGTCTAAAAGAGCCAAGGGACACACACAGATGTATAATTTCATTATAAAACCTCTTATAGCTTGTCAGAAAAAAAATATCCTACTATTTATCAGTTGCTATAGCAAGATCAAAAAGTGTTATCCCAACATACAGTGGAGAGGTGTGGTGCAGCGGCCAGGGCAGCTGACTTCGGAGCACAGGGTTCACGGTTCGATCCCCGGCTCCGGCGGCAGCTCAGCTCAGCACCATGTGACTCTGGGCAATAGCTCACTTAATTTCCACTCCGGCCCCCAGCGCCTTGAGACCCGTAAGGGTGAGTAGCTGCGCTATATAAAAACGGACTTACTCACTTACATGCACAGTTGTATGGTGATTATTCTTTTTTATCTAAAGAGTTAAAAAATTTACATTTACAACTAATGCCAGTGTTTTCATATAGTGCCCAGTGGTCCCTGAGAAGATATAATCACTCACATACTAAGTCCTCCCAGTATATTACTATAAAGGAACCCATTACATTGGAGCTTGATGTTGATGTGTCCTAGGCGTACCTGTTCAAGGGAAACATCAGATAAACACTGTCACCGAGTCATCAGACTTCCATCAGGCTTATTATAAACCTTTTGAAAACATTTATTTAACACCCCCACAAGACCATACATTTCACAAAAGCAATTCCTGGATAATACATATTATATTGCACAGCGAAGTCCCGTTAAACATCAAGGATGGCCCCTATCTCTGAAAGCATGTTTTCAAGTAACAATCATTAAGCGTGTACGACCTGTCTTAAACAGGTTAGAAGGAACACTGCAAGCCATTTTGGCATTAGTCAAAGTGACATGTTTTAACAGCTCATTTGTTAACTTACATGTCAAGTAGAATATGCACATTAGCCCTTCTTTGCACACATACTCCAAAAAGGCCCATCGTACAAACGAATGACCAAGTATTGCAAGAGTATAACAAATTCAGCCCGATAACGCAAGCTATTTAAATCTTAATCGTATCAACTTAATTTATGGAAAACAGTTTGTATTAAAGCATCTCCTATTGTCCAGATAAGCCCATTTAAACCAGAAAGTAACCTCTATCTTGTTGCAAACAATGTGATCTTACTGTAGAGTGAGTCAATTTACGTATGTGTCCAGTATCTGCCAAAACCATAAATGCCGGCACCACGACTAAATTAAGCAGTTACTTCGCAGTCATGTGATGTATAAAAATAGAAAACAGACAGTTTGCCAACTGTTTTGTAATATAACACTCTTTTTTGAGCCTGAAGACAAAACAACGTCCATACAAGGATGGGCTGCCCTATCTAGTTACACCGCCATCTTAGAATGGTGTTTGATTACAAAGTGTCTCCAAAACGATTGATCCCTGTTGTACTCAGGAATGGGCATTTTAAGTTATTTTTCCATATATATTTATAAATGGATTAAGGGCATTATTACGACTTTGGCGGTGTGGCAGCGGGCCACCAAGCCGTACTGATACCGCCCGCCGGATTCCAACTGGAATCCAGGTCAGGCGGTCCTGCTTTGGTGGTCCCACAGCGGTGCCTTTAAAAGGCTTGTATGTGAGCCTTAAAAGGCTCCGCAATGGGAGTGCAAAAGTGAGTTCCTGTATGGCATGGACTGTGAAATCCATGCCGTGCAGGAGCAGGGGGTGCATACCTACAGGGGGCACACCATGTGCCCCTCTGCATGCACCCCCAGGCCCTGAGGCAACAGGGGGCCCTGTAGGGCCCCATTAGTTTCCTCACTGCCAAACCTTTCATGGTGAACTCACCGCCATGAAAACTGGCAGTGAGGAAACCCATAATATACTTGGCGGTGCAGCAGCTGCACCACCAGCATATTGTGGCCTCTGACCGCTGCGCCACCGCCACGGAATCAAGGATTCTGGCTGTAACAGCAGTACTTTGGCGATCCCACTGCTGTATTCGCAATATGGCGGTTGGACCGCCAGTCTGGTGGTCCAGGGACCGCAACCACAGGTTCAGCGGTCCAGTGTACCACCAAACTCATAATAAGACCCTAAGTCTCCACTGCTGGTCCATGTTGTGTTATTAAAATTCCCAAAGACAAAAAAAAGGACTGGCTGAAATATGTAGTTACACCGCCATGTTAGAATGGTGTTTGATCATAAAGCTACTCAAAAACTATAATCCCTGTTGTATAAAGGAATGCGCATTTTACGCTCTTTATTCATATCTATTTATTAGTGGAATAAGTCTCTGCTATTAATCCATGTTGTGTTGTTAAAATTTGCATAATTACGTACTTTTGCATTGTTCCGTACTTTTATTACTAAGTGCACTTACTCCCTGTATTTTTCACCGATATCAAAAACTGGCAAATACTATGAATCCTTTGAAGAGACCATAAACCACAATATGGTAGTCCCAAATGAGAGAATGGAGACTGAAAGGACAGATGGTAGTGTAACAATTACAGAGATGTAATTAATACAGAAGTGGGTGTTATAAAAAACGTAGTTCTGTCACTATATATCACCATGCTGGGAAGTTATATAAATATATATAACAAAAGTGGTGTGTATACTTTGTAGAGACCATAAAATATAACATGGTAGTCCCAAATGGGAGAATCGAGAAGGGAAGGACAGATGGTAGTGTGTCCATTACAGAGATATGATTACTGGAGAAATGGTTGGTATAAAAAACAGTAGTCCTGTCACTATATATCACAGGGCTGGGAAGTTATATATATATTACCAAAGTGGTGTATCTGAAAAATGGGGCGGGGGGTTATGATAATAATCCACAAAAGGCTCATAATAGAACGCAGTTGATTGATTAAAATTCACATAAAAAACAACAGCCTATCAATGTTACAGCCCACTACAGTTCTAGTGTCACCTAGTTTGTCAATATATGTAATCCATTTTAAATCCAAATTTTTCTCCTATATGTTCATGTAATAGTCATCCTAAAAGTTGATTGAGCCACATGTATGTTGTTTGATAAGGATAGTTGTATCATTACGCTGTGATGTTGTACATGTGTAGTTGTTGTGGAAAAGGCTCATTTCATTATCCTGATTCATTCATTTTTAATTCAAATTAATATATGTTCAAGTAATAACCATCATATAAGTCATCAGCTAATCCATACATATATTATTTTGTGAAGTAAATGTGTCATTAAACTGAGATGTTATACAGATATAGTTAATGTAGAAACTGGTACATTTCATTATCCTGATTCATTCATTTTTAATTAATTATTCATGTATGTTCAGATAATAACCATCATATGTTAACAGCTAACCTATACATTTGTTGTTTTGTGAAGAAAATGTGTCATTAAACTGTGATGTTATACAGATATAGTTAATGTAGAAACTGGTACATTTCATTGTCCTGATTCATTCCCAGTTCCATCGCCCATAATCTGATGATCCATTGTGCCTCGTTTTTTCTCAGTTCTGCCATGCGGTCACCACCCCTCGGGTTTACTTTTGTTAGACTTATCACCAAAAAACGTAGTGTTGGCACATTAGATGTAACATGTGCTTCTTGGATACGTCTACCTGCGGGATATGTCGTGTCATTATTTCTTACTGCCCTCATGTGTTCTTGTTTACGTCCCGTGAGGGAGTGTATTGTGCTCCCAACATATATCATCTTACACATGCATATCAATACATAGACAACATATTTTGTATTGCAATTTATGGAAGCTTCAATTCCATGTTCCTTACTATTGTTAAAACTGACATTGTGTGTTCTATGCATAGCCAAATTACACAAGTTGCATGAGCTATATTTGTAAAAGCCTTTAGGTTTACTTGCTAACCATGTATGAGTTTCCTCATGTTGTGGTGGCAAATAGCTACTACAAGCTACATCCCTGATGGTTTTGCCCCTCTTATGCACCATTCTAGGTTTGGGTGGTATAACATGTGATAGAGTTTTATCCATGTGTAGGATATGCCAGTGTCTCCATAGAATCTTGTGTATAATATTTCTATTACAACTATATGGGGTTGAAAAGGGAATCATTGTGTGAGTAGTATTTATCCCTTATTTCTTCATTTTTAGTAGAGTGTTCGTTGCTTTCTTGGAGATCTTGCTCTTGGCCACTATTATTACCTTTTTAGAATATCCCCTTTGTATAAAGCTATTGACTAAACTTTCCAGTTCAGTCTGACAGAAATCTGGCTCACTACAGTTTCTTTTAACTCTCAACATTTCGCCATATGGTATGGGTGACACTTGTGTTGAAGAGAGTGCACTGGAAGCGTGTAGCAATTCATTATATGTTGTAGGTTTCTGAAATATTCTTGTCTGGACCTTGTTTACATGTATATAGATCTCAATATCCAAAAAACTGATGGACTGTTTACTGAACTCATGTCATCTGTATATTGTAGTCATTGGTATTGAGGTAGGTATATAGTTCTTGTAGGAGTTGTTCTGAACCCGTCCAAATTAAAAGGACATTGTCTATATGCCTTCCCCAAAACAAGATGTGCTCAGTCAAGTGATCGGGCCATTGAGGAACAGATGTCTGAATTAAAAAAAAATGTTTTTTACAGATTGGCATAGGAAGGTTAAAAGCGTGAACCCATAGCAACTCCCGGGGCCTGTCTGAACCATTGTCCCTCATAGGCGAAGACATTGTTGAACAATACGAATTCTATCATGTCTAGGATTATGTCTGTATGTTGCATATATGATGCAGATCTGATAGAAAAAGAGTGTTGTGCCGCCTCCAATCACTCTTCTTTGGGTATACATATGTATAGCAAACTTACATCTAATGTAGCCCATATCAGTTCTGGTGACCACTGAATATACTCCAGTTTGTTCAGCACATCCTTGGTGTCCTGTAAAAAGGACTGAGGATTCTTTACCAGGGGCTGTAGAAATTCATCTATATATTCTGATAATCTTTCCGTTGGTGAGCCAATTCCAGAAATAATCAGTCTTCTGGTGGGAATGCTTTTTTTGTGAGGCTTTGGCAAGGTATACAGACAGTGTTCTGTGTGATTCGGATTGAAAATATATCTGTATTCCAATTCCGTGATCAAGCATGAATCACACCAATTTTGTAAAAGATCACCCAGACGTGCTTGAGTTACTGTTCAGTTTCTCATACGCCACAGTGTCAGCCAATTGTCTATTTATTTCCCCCACATAGTCTTCCCTATTCATTACCACAATATTTCCCCTTTTATGAGCCTCCTTAATTACCAGAGATGTGTTGGAGCTAAGATCACTAAGAGCTTTTCTTTCCCGTGCTGTAATATTCTCTGGTGCTTGTGATCTCCTATTTCTGCACTTTTTTAAAGAACTTACTATCCTGAAGTTACCTACAACAGCCCTGTAGCAGCCTCTTTTGATTGGCCAACCTTTGACAGGCTGAGCCAAGCTACTCCCTGAGTAGATGTGAAGAGGCCTGGGGCTGAAACAATACAGACATTTGGTGGGAGGAGATTTGTATCCAGGAGAGGCCAGGGAAAGGAAGGGGGCTGGGGAGATACGCTGGACTTCAAAGGCAGTAGACTAGATGTCACAAGACCAAGGGCAGTCCCCACTTCCTTGATCCTAGCCAGATGGGAGCCCAGTGCTTAATTTGAGCCGATGGTTTCCGGTGCTCGGCACCGGCACTTAATTGTCAGCACCAGCACTAAAGACAATCTGCACATGATGGCACTGTCAGTCAAATTTAGAGATGAGGACAACAGCTGTTTGTTAATTCAATTTACAATAAAAAATAACTAATACCTACAACCGTAGCCGATTTATAGCTTTGGGGGCCTGGAATTGTCATACTTTTAAAAGTTTGCTGATTGGTAGTGTGTTGGTGCTGTCATTGGCAGCTCTGGCAGAGACAACGGGTGGTGCAAACTGTATTGGCCTCCTGACCAGGGCCCTGGCACCTATTTTCTTTAGAAATTAAGCACTGAGCCCCCCTAATTAGATTAAGAGAGGGGCTGGAAGGGGAGTGTTGTGAATTGTTAGCCACACCTGTGGGTTGGGTTAGCCAGATACACACTCCAAGGAGAGAATATCTCCATTTTAATTTTTGAAGAACAGTGCATTCTGGGTCAAACATATACTACACTTTGCAGGAAGGGGTCATAGCAGAGGGAGGGATCTTTACCCCAATTGGTTGGGGCATCCCCCCTCTTGCCAGCCCAGAATGGAGGATAAATACAGCAGAGCTGCAGGAGCTCCTCGGAACACTGCCTGGAACAACAAGAGAAGAAGGACTGCCCTGCTGGATCCTTGGACTGCACCACAGAAGGCTTGCACTCAGAAGGACTGCACCTGCTGCACTCCCATGGCTCCATACAAGAAGGACTGTGCCTGACCCAAGGAAAAGGAGAGGACTCCCTGAGCAGCAACATGTAGAAAAGTGCTGGAGGAAGCCACCTGCATAGCCAAACAGCTGACAAACTACAACTGGATTTTCCTGTACTGTACAGGTGCATTGTGGGAGATTGAGTCCTAGCCCCCAAGTGACAATCCAGAGCTTCTGAACCCTTGGCCAGCGCTAGAAGACACTGCAGTCTCCAAAAGGAACCAAGAACCAATTGGACTACAGCTCCTTGACCTGTCTGCAATGAGTTCTTGACTTCCAAGAGGTGCCTCTCAGGTCCCTGGACCCTTGGTTGGATCTGTAGCTCTTAGAATCAAGCCGCTCCGCCTGAAAAATCAGCGCGAGGTGCCGCAAATTCGTCTCTTCGCACAGCACGTTTCACCGTTCACAACCACGAGGCTCCAGCACGTCCCCGGACTACTGCCAGCGACACTTTCCTTGCTCCTGGCGAATGTCTTCCCCACAAACAGGACTCTTGGCACAATTCTTGAGAAAGTAATACTTCAGCGGGATTTACCTGGGACTGAATCCAACCCGCGCTCCATCGCAATCAGCTTGTACTTTTAGATTTGGCCTGGTCCAGCATGTCCAGATAGCCACTGTTGGCGCTTTATGCTTTTAGGCGCTATACTACAGTTTATTCTTTAAAAATTCATATTTCCGGTTCCCTACATTGGATTGTTGTAATTTTGATGCCATTTTCAAAGATAAAAATATTTACTATTTTTATAAATTGGTGTTGTGTCTTTTTCTTATTTACTATTTTGGTGATATTAAATGCTTTACACTTACCTGTTTCCTAAGTGAAGCCTGACTGCTCTTTGCCAAGCTACCAAGGGTTGAGCAAGAATTAATTCATTTTTGACTTGATTGGACCTTATTAGTGATTGTGGTGTTAATATTAGCTGAAGGTGCATACCTTCACCTACTAATGACCCACGTTCCTACAGGTTGTTTTATTGTTAGTGTTTAATATTAAATGTTTGTGTATCGATATATATTTTTATGAGAATAATTTTAGTTTAATATATTTCATAACATATTTATAAATAATTTATTTTGTGTTTATATGTTAAATAATTTGATTTAAATAACATAAATATCGGGGGCGTGGCTTAGCAAGCCATCATGGCGGACGTGTGCTGAGTGAGCTCCGTCCAGCCCTGATCTATATCCTTCATATATCCTGCTTCTCCGGCCGCAACATCCCTCTCTAAGTCACCCCTGAGATGTAGCAACCTGGCGCTGCACACCGAGGTGAATCCTGACTCGCACCGTGCCCCGAGGCGGTGAGGCGACGACGGCCGCTGCTTTGGCCTAGTGGCAACGTGGACGCCGCGACCTTGCGTGCGGCTCTGTTGGCGTTCCCCGGCAGGGGGGCGGAGTCGCGGCGGTGTGTCTGGCCTGCCGAGAGGAGGCGAGCCGATTCCTCTGTGCCTCCACCGGAGCCTGTCCTTCGCCTCGTGCTCCGAGTGCTACGGGGCGGATTTCCCTCGTTCGGCGGTCGTGTTGGACCGCGAGGGAAGAACGTTGGAGGCACACGCGGCGACATTGGTGAGTCGCTGACCTCTCGGTGGGGCCTTGGGCTGCGGGGGGACTGGCCTCCTTCCAGATCGGCGGAGTCTCCTCTCTGGCAGCCTGGGGGCCCGTGGGTGGCGCCAGGGGCCATTGGAGACCTGAGACTTTGAACGGACCAGCGCACGCTCTGCCATCTGGGTCCCCCCTCCTTCCTCCCCCTTCCCCCACCCTCGCAGGCCTCAACGGGGGTTCGGCGGCATTATCGGGCCACGTGGGGGCGTGGATTGGGGGCCCCTGCGGGAATGGTGTTCTGCTTTCCTCTGGTTGCCCTGGGGGCGCTTGCATTGAGGACTTGCGACCTTGGCGGCACCTCCCTTCGACTCCCGCCCGGCCTGCCGTCGGCAGCCTGTAGATTTGGACGGTCAGCCCCTGGGCCATTGGGGGACGAGGCCCTGTGCCACCACCACCTATCCTGCTCATTAGACGCCCCGGCTTTTTCTCTTTTTTCCCCCCTTACACAAACTGGCTCGGGGGCTCGACGGCCTTGCCGGGCCGTGGAGGGGTGCCGCTTGGAGGTGCTGTGGGGCGGCGTAGGGCACTCTAGGATCCGGACGGAGGTGCGTGCCCACCTGCACATTCTGCTGCCTGACGGGGGCTGGTGCAGTGCTATTTCCCTCCCATCGGCGGTCGGTCGGACCGCGGAGGTACTCACTCTGGTGCTGGCAACGTTCCTTGGGGCGTGGGTGGAGGATCTGGAGTCTGGGTCACGCCCCTGGGTTCCATATCAGCGGTGGTCAGATCGGCGGCCGGATCGGGCCGGGTGGGCCGTAGCCCGCGCCATTGCTATGTCTGCAACTTCCGTGCTGACCCCACTTTCAGAGCGGTGGTGCGCCTGTGCTCGACAGACCGTCACCCGGGTTGTGGAGGGAAACTTGGCCAGCCATGACAAGAGATAAGCCCGGGGGAGGATCGACCAAGCAGAGCACGATGGACAAGTTCACCGGCCCGGGGGCCTCTGCGGCGGCGTCGGGGGGGACCCAGGGAGACGTGCCCGATAATGCCGCTCTCATGGCAGCCAACACACAGTCCAGGGACGCCCTCGATGCCAAGATCGGGGCGGTAGGCTCTGACATTATGCTACTGCGGCAGGACCTACGGAATGCGGTGGCTCGCATCACTGAGACTGAAACAAGAATCTCGGGGGTGGAAGGCGTGGTCACCACCCTGCAGCAGTGAGTGACCTCTTTGGAGAGCACCCAACGGGGCTTGGTGTCGAGAGTGGAAGATGCTGAGGAAAGGGCGCAGCGCAATAATCTACGCTTCGTTGGATTTCCGGAGGGATGCGAGTCTGGAGATATGGAGCGGTTCCTTACTCAGTGGTTGGAGAGCTGGCTGCCCCCGGAATCCCTATCCAAATGTTTAGTCGTGGAACGCGCCCACAGGGCACTGATGCAGAAACCCCCGGTGGGGGCTCGCCCGAGGCCTGTAATCGCAAAACTACTCAATTATCATGACCGGGACGCTATCCTGAAACAGGCTAGGGCCAAAGAACCGCTGTTGTATGACAATGCCCGCATTTTGATCTTTCCCGACTATACGAAAATGGTTCAACAGCAGAGGCAATCATTCCTAGCAGCTAAAGCCCACCTCCGAGAACTCAAGCTCCCATATGCATTGCTCTACCCGGCCAGGCTGCGGGTTGTATATCGTTCTCGTACTCACTTCTTTGACTCCCCGGAGGAGGTATTTCAGTGGACTGATGAGACGGTGCAGCTGCGTCCTCATTCGCCGCCCGGGAGGGACTCTGATTCATCCTCAAGCGGGGTGGCCCGGAATCTGCCCAAGGTCAAGGGGTGAGGCTCCAGGCGCTCCAGGTCGAGACGGCGATCCAAATATGGTGACGCCTTGTCTTCTACGGGGTCTGCTTCGCGACAGACTGCACCAGCTGACTGATGGACGCTTGGAACACTCGTCTAAGGACCTCAGGTATATCGCATTGGCCGGAGAAGACCGAAGATGGCCGATATCTCTGCTGGACACTAACGGACAGAGATAGGGCCAACAGACAATGGGCTGTAAGTTGGGGATCCATTGGCGGGTGAGGGGTGGGACCTCCTGTTGGGGTCAGCCTGCTCTGCCTGCCGCGACAGGTACTTCACTGTTTTTGAGTTATAGGGTGGGTGGGGGGACTTGTTGGGTTGTTCTGGGGAATTGTTGTTTTGGGATCGCACTGTTCTATCTTATGTCGGAGTCATGCCGCGCTTCCTCTGCTGTGTCATCTGTGTTTTTCACATTTATGAAGTTCCCCAATGGCAGTCATGTTGGGTAGTTCACCAGATCCTACAGGGTCACTGCGGATAATGAGCTGGAATGTTAGAGGGGCGCTGGATAAAGTTAAATGAGGAGCAATCCTCAAACAAGCCAAGCGCGCCCGCGCGGATATTTTAATGCTACAGGAGACACACCTCATGGGGACGAAGGCGCTGTGCTTTCAGCGCTTTGGCTACATACATGTGTTCCACTCGGGGTTTGTAAGAGGGTCTCGGGGAGTCGCAGTTCTGATACATCGCCGGGTCCCCTATACACATGTTAAGACGTGGGGAGACATACAGGGCAGGTTCCTTTTCTTACAGGGCACAGTAGGTGGCGAAACTGTGATATTGGGGAGTGTATATGCCCCCCGCCGTTATCCTGGGGGCTGGTGGAGAAACTTGTGACCCTGTGGGCGGACATACCAGAGGGCCTGGCTGTAGTGGGTGGAGATTGGAATGACGTGTTAGATGTAGCCAGGGATCGGTGGAGGCCGGGGGGTCCCCCTGAGGCTCGCCACCCCACCAAGCTCCATTCCCTGGTGATGGGCCTAGACTGGGTTGACCCCTGGCGCAGATTACATGGCACGACGCAGGGATATACTTACCGATCGGCGGTCCACAACTCGTTTTCCCGCATTGATTGCATCTTTGTCTCCCGGGCGGTAGATAGTAGGGCGGGGGCGGCTGATATTCTCCCCCGTGGGCTCTCGGACCACTCGCCGGTGGCTATTACCCTGCGAGCAGGGATGGTACACGGGCCATTTCGGTGGCGCCTTTCAACCTGGAACCTCCAGAATGAAGACTACAGGGAACATATGGAAGAGGCCATCGATCAATATTTGTCGCTTAATGTTGGGTCGGTGCGGGGGGCTGAATCTCTCTAGGAGGCAATGAAGCCCACCCTTCGCGGGGTGAACATCTCCTTCTGTGCCGCGGCCCGCAAGACGCGTAGAGAGTCTCTCATCCGGGCAGAAGCTGACATATTGGACCTGGAGGGGTGCAGCAGGGAGGAGGGGGGGGCGGCAGGTCCGCCGCCAACTGCTGCTTGCGCAGCAGGGCTATTCACATCTCCTGTTAGACGAAGCCCGCCGGCATGGTTGGCAACCCGGAGCAGGATCTATCAGTGGGGAGATAAGTCAAGCAAGCTGCTGCATAGATTGTGTCAGGGGTCGCTGCTCCCCGGCTCTCCCGGACATTGTGGGATCGGATGGGTCACCTGTATTAGACCCTTCGGCTATTGCTGAGAGCTTTGCGACGTACTTTATGCTCCTAAGGAATGCCTACCGGCAGACGTGATAGGAAACTTCCTGGACGACCTCCCACCCAGGGCCCTCCCAGATGATGTTCGTGCGGAGCTGGATTGCCCTCTTACGGAGGACACGCTAGGTGCCGCCCTTGGGGAGTTACACCCCGGGAGGGCTCCGGGTCCAAATGGTTTCCCAAACAAATTTTTTAAGCGTTTTTTTCTACAGCTAGGCCCCCACTATCGTAAGGTGGTGGAGGAAGCCAGGGAGCGGGGTCGCCTGCCCAGCGACTGGAGGCATGCAGAAGTGGTAGTATTCCACAAGCCCGGTAGACCTCCCGAACACCACGCGTCCTATCGCCCTATTTCCCTCCTCAATGCTGAGGCGAAGGTCCTGGCCAAGGCGTTGGCCAACCGCCTCCGGCCTCATATTTCCTTCCTAGTTCATCCGGATCAGGCCGGGTTCATGCCCCAGCGGGCGACCCGCCATAATATCCGTTGGGCACACATTGCCATTGCGACAGTTAGGGGCTTGGGGGAGCGTGCAGCGCTTCTCCTTGCGGATATGGACCGCGCATTTGATTCTTTGAGTTGGGAGTATTTATTTGCGCTTCTGCGTAGACTGAACATAGGGCCTCGTTTTCTGTCCTATCTCACCCTACTGTATACCGACCTAACGGCGTCTGTACGTGTGGCGGGCTTTGTCTCATCGGTTTTCTCCATCGGTCGGGGCACCAGACAAGGGTGCCCACTGTCTCCATATTTGTTTGCCTTGGCCATGGAGCCCCTGGCTGCCTGGGTGCGAATTGATGCTCAGGTGACCGGTCTAGAATGGGCAGATGGATTATCAGATCGTATAGCCCTGTACGCAGATGATGTGTTGTTTTTCCTTACCAACTTAGACAGGACGGGCCCGCGGCTTTTGCGCATCATGCAGGTTTTCGGGGAGACCTCCAGCCTTTACATGAACCCGCGGAAGTCCACCCTTTGGGTCCTGGGCGAAGGGGGCGATCTGGGCGTGTGGGCATCCGCGGTGCGGGTGGTGTATGGGGGGATGAAATATCTGGGTGTGTTCCTATCAGATTCGCAGACCACCTCATGGGACAGAAATTTAGTGCCGGTGTGGGATAGGGTGCGTGAGGACATTAGAACTTGGTCCCGTATGCCCTTGTCTATCTATGGCCGCTCGGCCATCTTTAAGATGGTCTCTCTTCCGCACTTACTCTACCAGTTGCAAAACCATCCATATCCTATTCCCCCTAGATGGTTCCGTCAGATCAATGCGGCCCTGGGTCAGTTCCTATGGGGTGGCGGGGCGGCTAGGGTGGCCCTACGCACCTGCTTCCAGTCCACATACTGTGGGGGGTTGGCGACCTCTGATATTTTTTTGTATTATATGGCCTCGCACCTGCTGGTCCTCAACGAATGGTGGTACGGAGATAGATCGGATCCAGCGTATGCTGTTGAGCGGCGGTGTATGGGAGATCATACCTTACACACGATCCTATATTCCGCGTCGTTGAGGCGCTCCCTGCCGTCTGCCACACAGCTTGTCTTTCAGATTTGGAGGCAGGCGTTATGGAGGATAGGCTGGTGGAACAGGTTGACCCGGGAGACTCCTCTATGGCACAATGGACGCATGGCGGTTCTGCCGGGATTCCGCGCCTGTGACGCTATCGGGATTTCTACTTTGGGGGACATTATGCGGGGACCCGTGTTGAAATCGTTTCAAGACATGCAAAAAGTTTTTCAAATGCCAAAAACTCAATTTTTTTAAATATTTGCAATTCCGACATGCCATTTCCCCTAGCTTGGAGGGCCTGGAGGCACTGGCGGAGTTCAGTCCGGTGGAAGCAAAGGTATTCATGGGAGATCTGCGGGACTGCAAGATCTCCAAAATTTATCAGTCCCTGGTCACACATAGCTCCCCGTCCCTGCAGCATCTCCGGGAGGTTTGGGAGGGAGATGTGGGCCCGATGGAGGAGGAAGATTGGACGGAGGCTCTGGCCTCCCCGCGTGGGGCGGCCATCGCAATGAGTCTTCTGCTCATCCAGTTTAAATTCCTCCATAGGGTGTATTATACCAGAGTCCGGCTGTGTAGGGCGGGCTTGGTGGCTTCCCCTGTGTGTCTTCGCTGCGCGCATGGGGAGGGTACCATGCTACATACCGTGTGGCACTGTTCCGCGCTGGCACGATTTTGGAGTGGGGTAATAACCTGCCTTTCAGAAGTTCTGTGTTGGGATCTCCCCTGTTCGCCCAAGTTGGTTCTCCTGCATGTCATGGAAGGTATTGGGGGCAATGTTTATAAACATCATCTTATGCTTTTAGGTTTTACTTTAGCCAAACGAGACATTGCCAGGGCTTGGAAGGCAACGGTGGTGCCCGCCGTCTCTGCATGGAAGAATGGCCTAGACTTTTGTATGGGTTTGGAGGCTCCCATTTTTGTGGCAAGGGGGTGTCCTCGTAAACACTACAAAATCTGGAAGCGCTGGGCGGACTATCATGGCCTGGAGCTAGAACCTGCACCTACCCAGCGCCCAGACCGGATTGAATTTCTCCCCTCTCCTCTGGTGTGCCCCCCTCATGCCCACGTGGTGGGATAGAAGCCCATTGGGAATGACGCATAGTGAATGTAGGTTTGTGGCATTGACTGGTTATGCTGCTTTTGAATGGTCGACAGATCGATGGGGGTGGGGGGTGGGGCAGGGGGTGTTGTATATTCTTCCTTTCTGTTATGATTCAATTACAATGCCCTTTAATTTTTTCCTGTGCATATGAAAAAATTGTCAAAGTCACAATGATGTATATTGATGCTACGGAAGTCTCTGGGTCACAGAGCTCCGCCCTATACGTGTTTTTGACTAATAAAATATGTTTAAAAAAAAAATACTAACATAAATATCTTAATGTATTATTTAGTAGTTTACAGCATTTTAAATTAGTACTGTGATGTCATTTAACCCCTTCGCTGGTAGGCTACCCCCACCCGCACCCCCCATCCCCGTGCAAACGTTTCTTTGGCTATTTGGGGTAGTTTGGCCTTTTGTTGGGCTATTTGGGGTAGTAGGCGCTTAGGCCCCTGTAACATTTTGTCCACATAAGGTATCCAGGTCAAATTTGTGTCCTTTTCTTCCACACCATGATGATTCTAAAGGTACCCAGGGTATGTGGATTCCCCTGTAGGGGACCCAGAAATTAGCCAAAATACAGTAAAATTCTTATTTTTTTTTAAATGGGAAAAAAGTGCTGCACAAGAAAGCATCTGTTTTTTTCCCTGCAAATGGTATCAACAAAGGGTTTGTGGTGCTGAAATCCCCTTCTTTCCAGCTTTCAGGGACAGGCAGACTCTTGTCAGAAAATGAAAATTTCCTACACAGTTTTATCATTTTACTGGCACATAGCCTATTTTTACTATTTTTTGTGCTTTCAACCTCCTTCCAGTTAGTGGTAGAAATGGGTGTGAAAGCAATAATGGATCCCAGAAAGCTATGCATTTCTAAAAGTAGACAAAATTCTGAATTTAGCAAGGTGTCATTTGTGTAGATCATTCAAGGTTTTCCTATAAAAACTAACAGTTGAAATAAAAACATATTGAAATTAAGTTGAAAAAAACAGCTGTTTGGGACAACGTTTTCACCTGTAACTTCTTCTAAGTATGGCAGATTTTTTAAAACAATATACCGTTATGTCCACTGGACCCTTCTGGTTGTGGTGATATATAGGACTTGTAGGTTCACTAAGAACCCGAGGTACCCAGAGCCAATAAATGAGCTGCGACTTCCAAAAGGTTTTCATATATAGCAATTCATTTGGTAAAATATAAAGAGTAAAAAATAGGTATCAAGGACACCTATGTATTTCCGAAATGGGAACAAAAGATAGAGTTTAGAAGCAGTAGTTATTTGCACATCTCCGAAATTGTGGGTACCCTTACTAGCATGTGAATTAGAGGGCATTTTTCAAAGTGACTTCTTTTTTACACATTGTCTTACACTTGGAAGGCAGAAATGCATAGAAAGTCAATTGGTAGTAACACGTGTTCTACAATTCTGTGTTCCCCCAAAGCGGAAAGTTTTGAGGGGAGCCACAAACTTCAACTCACCCAGCATTGCCCCAAGTCTCCTGATAAAAATGGTAATTCACTTGTGTGGGTAGGCCTGGTGCTCGCATCAGGAAACAACCCAAAACGCGACGTGGGCACATCACATTTTTCCCTTGAAAACAGACCCTTTTTGCAATGTGCCTAGCTGTGGATTTTGGACTCTAGCTGAGCCGGCACCATGGGAAACCTAGCAAACTGTATATTTTTGAAAACTAGACATCCAGGGGACTCCGGGATGGGGTGACTTGTGTGGCTCTCACTAGGTTCTGTTACCCAGAATCCCTTGCAAACCTCAAACTTTGTCAAAAAAACACATTTTCCTCACATTTCTGTGATGGAAGGTTCTGGAATCTGTGGCGAGCTGCAAACTTCCACTCACCTAGAATTCCCCCAAGTCTCCTGATAAAAATGGTACCTCACTTCTGTGGGTAGGCCTAGTGCCCGCGACAGGAAACGGGCCAAAACCAACGTGGGCACATCACATTTTTCCAGTGAAAAAGGACCCTTTTTATGCAATGTGCGTAGCTGTGGATTTTAGACCCTAGCTCAGCCAGCACCTGGGGAAGCTAGCAAACCTGTAATTTTTTGAAAACTAGACATCCTGGGGAATCCGGGATGGGGTGACGTGTGTGGCTCTCACTAGGTTCTGTTACCCAGAATCTCTTGCAAACCTCAAACTTTGTAAAAACAAAACAAAAAACCTTTTACTCACATTTCTGTGATGGAAAGTTCTGGAATCTGCTGGGAGCCACAAACTGCCACCCACCCAGCATTTCCCCAAGTCTCCCGAAAAACATGGTACCTCACTTGTGTGGGTGAGCCAAGTACCCACGGCAGGGAAGGGCCCAAAACGTATTGTGGAGACATCAAGACTATCTATCACAAAATAACCTGGTTTTGCAAGGGAGTCACCTGCGTTTTTGGTCCCGGGCTTGGCAGCCATCTAAGGAAACCTACCTAACCCAGACATTTCTGATAACTAGATAGCCAGGGGAGTCCTGGGAGCTATGGCTTGCATAGACCCCCAAACGTTTTCCTGCCCAGAATCCCCTGCAAACTCAAATTTAGCTAAAAAATCTGACATTTTCCTTACATTTCTGTGTGGGATCACTCCGCCGTCACAAATGTCCTACTACCCAGCATTTCCCTTGGTCTCGCAATAAAAATTATACCTCATCAGGAAATTTGTGACAGCTTGGTGATTCCACAATTTTTCCACACATTAATGTGTGAAAATTGAGATTTTTCAGCTAAATTTGAGGTTTGCATTAGATTTTGGCAGGAAAACGTTGGGGGATCCACACAAGCCATACCTCCCTGGACTCCCCTGGCTGTCTAGTTTTCAACTCTAGGAACACTTGCTTGTTCCACTACAACAAGGCTGCCTATCACAGACTCCTGAAACTTAACAAAAGTCATCTTTGACTCAGGAGAACAATCCTTAAATACAACAAAAGCATTAAAGGCTGCTAAGTGGAAAAGATGGATAGCCAACTTCTTCTACCAAATTTAAGCCTTAGAAAGAGCAGTGTAAGGTTCCAACCTCTGATCTACTCTATCAACACCACGCATGTGCATATTGTAGTCTAAAATGCACACAGGATTGCGCACTTCAGCAACCTGACCCCAAACAGTCACAGGTGAAGTACTTTCATCATGGATGGTAGCATGTAGACATCTCTCCTGTCTGCAAACTTCACAGCTAGAAGTTCCTCACTATGCAATGCACTGCACTGTCCCCGCTCAAGATTTTGACAGACAAGTTTTTTTGAGAAACCTTTGCGGTTAGAGCGGATTGTGCCGCAAGCAACATTGTCCACTTTGGCCAATTCCCTGAACAACTGTTCACCACTGTAGAAGTTATCTACATACAAATGGTGACCTCTACCAAGTTCCCTCACAATTTTCTCACTCACTCTGAAAGTGGACGGACAATCAGGGGGGTCAATCCTGGAATCCCTACCGGTGTACACCCTGAAATTAGAGACATATCCAGTTCTACTGTCACATAGCATATACATCTTAATTCCATAGTGTGCCATCTTGCTAGGAATGTACTGCCTTAAAACCAAGCGGCCCTTGAACAAGACCAAAGACTCATCCACAGATATTTCTTTCCCTGGAGTATAGATCGCACAAAATCTATCTACAAAGTGATCAATGACAGGCCGAATCTTAAAAAGATAGTCACAATCAGGGTGATCTCGTGGCAACACTAAACCATTATCGACAAAATGCTGCATCCGAAGCAGAAGCAAATACTGATTACGACTCATGATTGCCGGAAATGTAGTCATTGCCATCAAGGGATTAGTAGACCAATATGAAGACATTGATGGCTTCCTTAACAAGCCCATCAAAAAAGTTAAACCCAAGAGCTTCTTCAACTCATCCAGATTTGTGAGAGTCCACCGGGCAGCTCTAGAGTGGGTCCCAAGTATGGCACTGTTGTCCCTCAAATACTGTTCAGCATACAAATTAGTCTGCTCAACAGTCTCCGCCAAAAATACATCGTCCATAAACAGCTGAAAAAAATGTATAGCCAAAAGGTTTTCAGTATCCACTCTACACCCTGGGACACCAGTAAATTCAGGCAATGCCGGCTGCATCATACTTGGGGCAGCCCAGAGGTCAGCTCTTCCAATGAAAGTCTTGCAGCCCCAGGCTGCAGTCCAGATGCCTCTTGCTGCACTATCTGCACATCAATGTCCTCCTCTAAAACAGACACTTCATCTGCACTAAGAGAGGCTTCATCATCCGATGATTCCTCTCGGACAAAAGATTCAATGCCAGAATCTTCCACTTCCTCCTCTGCCTCAGATGCAGAGTCAGTCTCATAATCATGTTCAGAGAAGACTCGAAAAACATACTAACAACCTGCTGAGCAGTCACCCTGCAGCTAGCCGTAATCCTTACTAATAAAGGAGACTTTACAAACAAGTCAACAACGACCAACACTGTGCAAAACAAGTAATAAACAAAGTGTGGCTTTATCACAAAGATCTATATACTAAACAAACTATACGACTCACTTGCCAGATAGAGCTACACTCATCAGCACCTACTCTGCAGAGACACAGCAAAAACCAACGATATCACACAAGAAAGAAAAAACTAAACAAATTACTCATAAGACAACAAAATACACATCGAGCAGAAATGCAAAAATATTTTTACACTCAATAAAACAGAAGCTAAACATACTGTTATTATTACACCATTTACAAAAACACATTCATGCAGGGAAATGAAACTCATTTAGAGTGGAATCTTCGGGGCAAGATGGCGGCTGTGTGACTGCTGCGGGAGCCACCCCCACCCGCTCTGTGGTAACGATATTGTTTAAGAAAACTCGAATACTTACATAGATGATTCCCCATCAAGGAGCTGGAGCACGATGGGCTTGTAGGACGAGACGGATACAGCAAAGGATTGTCAGAGTCAGAGCCAACCAACTCGTGTACCTGCTGGTCCTCGCTGCGCTGGAACTTCTTGGCGGCCGCACAGGAGGCGGATGACTGACCCAGCGGATCGCAATGCCACACAAGCAACTCAAGCCCCCCAGGGACCGCGCAGAGACTGGAGCTGTCGGAGGATTGCGTGGTGCGCTTCCTGCCCGGAAGACGCCGGCCGGATGAAAGGCAGAGGATGCTACTCCCCTCGTGGGACATAAGGAGGAAGAGACAAGCAGCAAAGCGAAATCCAAGGTGCAGCGTCCCAACGAGGAAGCCGAGACGCCAAAGTAGCCGGTTATTCCTGGTATGTCCTTCGACGTGGACCGGCGGGGAACAAGAAGGTGGTAGCCATGGAGGTGCCTGGTGAGAGACTGCAGAAAACGGCTGCAGGCGCTGGTGATTACCCCCTGGGGAGCAGCGTGAGTACAGATCTGTTGACACTAGCTCAAGTAGAGCCATCTAAGGGGGAAGGAAATAAATTGTGTACTCTAAGTTTGCCACACAACAACAATGAGGAGGGGAACTTGAGGGTGATTTCAGAAACAAGCATTGTCCAGATACCCTTCAAAGTAGGGGGAACCCCAGAAGGGGAGAAATTCTTTTCCCTCAATGACGACTCAGAGATATCTAGCGCAAGCGAAAATGGCGATACAGATTTGGATAATTCGGGGGTTGACTCAGATAGTTCTCTACCTAACCCAGTTACCCAAAAACGGTTGTCCTCCCAAAAAAGGAGGAAAGACACGGGGGGAAAGACGCCTGAGATTAGGGGATCCGAATCAGATCAAAGCCGTACCAGTCAGATGAAATGGGACTATTCAACTACTCATTTCTTGGCAGAGAATGGAGGGCCGGGAGGAGACGGCATCCCTCAAGAGATAGCTAAATTATTCCCTGAGTCAGAGGCAGTAGCAGAACCACCCCCCTCGATGGGCTAATTTACTCTACATTAAAACAGATGCAAGGGGCATGACAAGAGCATAAGAGGGCCCACTTGGCAACAAAGAAGGTACAAGGGACTATCCGAAAGGTCAGCAAGGCTTGCACTGAAATTTCAGAACTTACAGCGGCGTTGGAATTGCGGATTGTAGTACTGAAGGCCGGGGCCGAGGCTACTGGGCGGCAAGTCTCTGCAAATGAGACTAGGATGACGGATGTTATGTGGAAGTTGGAAGACTTCGAGAACCGCCAGCGGCGAAATAATCTGAGACTATTGGGCATAGCAGAAAACGCCGAAGGGGATGACATCCGTGGATTCGTGTTACGCTTGCTGAAGGGGGCCCTACCCGAACTGGCTCATTGGGACTGGGACACAGAGGTGCAGAGAGTGAACCAATTTCCACTTATGTTAAAAAAGAGAAGGGGTCAGATTGATCCCAATGAGAAGCCCAGGGCCATTCTGATTTTTTTTGGGAACTTCCTCCTCAGACAGGCAGTATTTGATAAAGCAATACCCGAGGCCAGATGCTCAGCTGAAGGGCATACCTTCTTTGTAAGGCCGGATTTTCGCCATACAACCGTGGAGAGAAGGTGGTGGTTACGACAATTGATTACGCCTTTCCAGAAGCTGGGCTGCAAAGTGTTTTTAATGAGCCTGGCCCAGCTCAAGGTTATCTATTAGGGTAATCCAAGAGTGTTCTCCTCAGAAATTCAGGCCCAAGACTTCCTACAGGAAATGTCGGGTGTGGGGAAATAAAAGAAAACTTGCAAGGTTTACAGCAAGCGGTTTAATGAACAAGGCTGTTAGTGGGGATTTGTCCTTGTTCTGATTTTTCTTTTCTTCTTCTTCTGATTTAGAATGGTTGTGCACTAGAGTTTTCTACTTATGGTTTAGCAGAGGCGGGGTGGGTGGCAGCGGGTTGCAGCAGGATGCAGGAGGCATTGCAAGGGTCCTCAGACCTATTTTGCCTGGTTAATGAGGGAGGGTTTGGGGGGAGCGCTGGTCCAAGGGGGTTTTTATGGGGCAAAGGCAACGTCAGACATGGTGAATCTGCAGAAGCCGGTATTGACCACATGGGTGAATGGGTAAACTAAGGATTGCATCCATTAACATTTGCTGTTTAAATAATCCCCTTAAAAAATGTAGGGTCAACGAAGAGATACAACATTTAAAGGCAGACATTGTGTGTCTGCAGGAGACACACATTGAGGCAAGTAGGCGGGAGGTGGCAGAATTGGCAGGCTATCATTTGGTCTCTAGTACGTCGCAGGGAACACGAACACAGGGGGTCGCTATTATGGCACGTAAGGGGAGAGCCAGGTTCCTGCACTCAAGTTCGGACAAAATGGGTAGATGGGTTATTACACAATACTGTACGGATAACAACTCGTTCGTGCTCTGTTCAGTGTATGGTTCTGTGCTGGATGACCCTTCCTTGTTTGATTGGCTTAATATTGAGTTAGTTGGGTGCCCACTCCCCCTAATAATCTGTGGAGATTTTAATATCAACATTAACCCTGGAAGAGTCAAGCTAGGGGAATCATATCAAGGCCAGAAACCCAAGGTTTTTAAATCTCTAGTACATTTATGTATGATGCATGGGTTATCTGATGTGTGGGCCATGCAAGAACGTCAGGACCCTGGCTATACCTTTTTCTCCACCGCTCACCAGGTACATGCTAGACTGGACTATTTTTATGTGTCTCAGGAGATGGTGCAGACATGTTGCATTTTTAAGTTTCCTCGAGTCATGACTGACCATAATCCGCTGGTTTTAGAAATTGCTATACAAGCTAATATGTCCCAGATTTCACACTGGACCTTTAACAGAGCACTGCTATACGATGAGGAATACATTAAACACATGAGGAACTGGATTCCTAGGTTTATAGCAGAGAATAAAGGAAGCGCCAGGCTTGATGTGGTCTGGAATACCCTTAACGCAGGGATAAGGGGGGAGACATCAAGATACGGCTGGGCGTCTCAGAGGAAGGAAAAAAAACTTGTACAGGAATTGTATGGGGAGCTATTGGAGGCAGAAATGTAATTGCTTGCGACAATCGCAGGAGGGGGGATATCGATAAGGCACAAGCAAGAGTGGCAGTGGTAAAATCAACAATATGCAATATCTTGGCAAAAAAAGCTGCAGGGAAATACATGGCCTGGCGAAGCAAAATGTATGAATGCAATGAAAGGGTGGGGCATTTTCTCGCAATGCGTACAAGACAGCAGATAGTTCAGGGGGAATTACCGAAATCATGGATCCAACAGTTGGTTTAATCTCTGAACCCACAGCTATACGCACAGCATTTCAGCGGTTCTAACAGCAGCTGTATACTGAGGAGGCTCATTACGGGGAAAAAGAAATAGAGGAGTATTTGGGGCTTTCCAGGGGAGAGGCTATATTTAGAGGCGAGGGAGTTGCTAGAGGCCCCAATTACGGAAGAAGAACTAAGGGGGGCAATTCAATCACTTCCGATAGGGAAAGCGGTCGGATCTGACTCAATTCCTGGGGAAATTTATAAGAGGCTAGCTCCCTGCCTTCAGGAACTTATGAGAGAAGTGTTCTTAGAGGCACAATCAGGCAGGGTGGCTCCAGACTCATGGAGGTCGGCTAATATAGTTGTGTTCCCCAATAAGGGTAAACCGGTTAACGAGCTCGGGTCCTATCGCCCAATCACGCTGGTGAACAGTGATGTCAAGGTCTATGCCAAAATCCTAGCTAGGCGACTCGCGGGGGTAATCAAGAAACTGGTCTCCCCGGTCCAACATGGTTTTGTTCCGGGTCGCAGCACCATTGACCATATTCGGCGGACTATTGCATTGTTTGATGCTTCAAAGATTGCCGGAGACCCTATGATGTTAATTCTGTTAGACGCAGAGAAAGCTTTTGATAGGGTCTCCTGGCCTTTCTTGTGGACAATTTTGGATAAAAAAGGTTTGGGCAGGGGCTTTATTAATGTTATTGCGATGATGTATATCAATCCAGTCGCCAGAATTTCGGTAATGGGGGGAATGTCTGACTTGGTTACAATCAGCCGGGGGACTCGAAAGGGATGCCCCTGCTCCCCTTTATTGTTCGCCCTGTACATCGATCCTCTAATTAGGAAGATCGAAGGGAATAACAATATTTTACCGATGTACAATAGGGGGGGGGGGGGCACAAAGATTTTGGCCTACGCCGATGACTTAGCGATTACCACTCCCAGTCCTGTGGACGCCCTAGCAGAAATTGAAAAAGAAGCCGCCATGTTCGGGCATATCTCAGGGTACTTGCTCAACCAGAATAAGACTCAAATTGTGATTAGTTATTCGGTACAGCTGAATGATAGACGTGTAGCTTTGAAAGCAGTGTACCTTGGGGCAGAAATTATGGCAGACGTAACTAAAATTGTCGAAGTAAATTTGGGTCCGTTACTTCAAAAGTTTAAAGCTGACTTTGCTCGAATGGACAATTTAAAACTCACATTGATCGGGAGAAGTAATGACATCAAAATGTTATTTCTGCCACAAATTTTGTACTTTTTTAGGGCTATCCCCTTGGAGATAGAAAGCTGTTGGTTTAAGTCCTTAAATCAGATGGTCTCCAGATTCCTATGGGCCAATTTAGGCCCCTGGAGAGCGTTAACATTTCTGACTCTTCCGAGGGATTGAGGTGGTTGGGCCGTTCCCAATTTCCAGCTATACTATTGGGCTTCGATCTTACAGCAGATGGCTGTGCTACTAAGAGGGGAGAGGACTAGCTCAGAGGGAGAGGTCTCCATCTCAATATATGAATTATTACTAGGAACAGAAGCTAGAGGGTGTCTCCTGCGGCACATCGAGTTCAGCTATTTCAAAAGGGTTGGGTTCAAAATTGTGATCTGTGCATTTAAGGTTTGGACAGCGGTCCGGAAAAAATTCGGATTAGGCCGTGTGAAAGCTTACACCCCTATGTACAACAATGGATCACTCCCAGTCATTTTTAATGATGGATACATGAAATGTTGGGATGAAAGAGGACTGAGGATGGTTGGGGATTTGATGGATATGGGGGGATTGTATCTTTTGATTCGATTAAGGACAAGTATGGGGTAGAGAACAGGCAATTCTTCAAGTATCTAAAAATAAGAGACTTTTTGGTTAAAAAGGTTGGGGGACGGTGTGGCTTTACAAGGGTGGCACTGATTGAGTTGTTGCTGAAGGGGGTACCCTCGCTGGGCACTGTGTATAAATTACTAAATGAGGCAATGCTGGATGACCTAATCAAACATATTGATGGCTGGCAGGCGCTTTTACAAGTTGGGTCAGGGGAATGTGAAGATTCGTTGCAACTAGCCCAGACTTCGTTTATAGCCGACAACCTACAGATGCAATGTTTTAAAACCTGGTTCAACCTTTACATTAGCCCTGCTAAGATTGCAAAGTGGGGAGGCTCTGCTGGCTCACATTGCCCCCGATGTGGCTGATTGCAGTCGATATTGTTCACATGTTCGCATCCTGCCCCAACCTTGACACTTTTAAAAGAGATATCTGTAGTATGTTGGAATTTCAGCTGGGGCGCCCGATAGATATGTCTCCTCAGCTGATTGTGCTAGGGGTCGGCGACACTGAAGCGCCATGGCAGGTTCAGGTATTCTTATTTATTGCCATGACTGTACTAAGACTCTGTCTAGCCACTCACTGGCTGGACCCAGTTCCACCAACTAGTCAACAGTGGATGGGTAGATTTCTGGCAGTATACCGATGGGAAACAGCAGTATATGCACGGAGAGGGCGCAGAGTGCGGAAAAGAGGGTCGGAAATATGGGCACCACTGAGCATGTGGATTAATGAGATAGAAGAACAAAGAGCCAATGAGGCAGGGCGAGCCTACCGCGCTCCGACAGTAGGGCTAGGCGCGAGATAGTAAAGGGGGGGTCGGAGGGTCCCTCAGGACACACTTTATAAGGGGTTTAACTTGTTCTCTTTTCCTTTTCTCTTGTTGTATTGCTGACTTGTATAGCCAAACTATGATATGAATATGAACTGATGGGTCACACGGTGCTTAATGTAGATATTACATTATTATCAACATTTGCTTTTTCCTCAATATGCAGTAATTGGTTTCACTTCTGTTAGTTCAGACCAGGGGTGAGGGAGGTTGAGTCTTGGTGGGCCAGGGGATGGCTTTCTTTTTGGTTTATCTTTTCAGTGCTGTGTTATGTTTATTATGAAATGTGCAATAAAGAATAATTAAAAAAAAAAAGAAACACATTTAGAGTAAATAGTACAAAAACTGCTTTCTTACCAAACACATGCAACTACACAAACTGCAGAACCACCAGTGATGAAACTGCAACCTGGAACATCAGTCAAAAGACAAAAAGCCTTGAACTCGAATAAAAAGGAGAATAAAACATTACAATCGCAATTGACAAGAAATAAAACAATTAACATTATAACACGCTATGTCACTACCCAAATGGCCAACCTGCCACCAAGGGGGACAGAAAAACAGCCAAAAGAAAATAATAACCGATGCCCCATCCCATTGGGACAACCCTTACCCTAGGGGCCACCACCAAACATAAATATATACATATCCCTGGTGCTAGTGGGTTGTCTGCCCCCCTGGGGGCAGCTGGGCCAGAAAATGGCCAAAAGTAATTTTTAAAAATTATTAGCGCCAATAGGGGCGACCATTACCCAAGGGGCCACCCTGAAACATAAATATATACATATCCCTGGTGCTAGTGGGTTTTCTACCACCCCCCGGGGGCAGATGGGTCTTCAAAAAGGGACGATCTGGGCAGAAAATGGCCAAAAGTAATTTTTAAAAATTATTAGCGCCAATAGGGACGACCATTACCCAAGGGGCCACCCTGAAACATAAATATATACATATCCCTGGTGCTAGTGGGTTTTCTACCACCCCCCGGGGGCAGATGGGTCTTCAAAAAGGGACGATCTGGGCAGAAAATGGGCAAAAGTAATTAACAAAAATTATTAGCGCCAATAGGGACCACCATTACCAAAGGGGCCACCCTGAAACATAAATATATCCATATCCCTGGGTCTAGTGGGGTTTTCAGCCCCCCCCCCCCCGGGGGGCAGAAAGGAAAAAAAACTGGCTGGTCTGTCCCCGGGGGGTGGGGGGCAACAGAATATGGCCAACAGAAAATCACCCCCTTTGGAAGCGACCCTTGCCCAAGGGGTCGCTTCCATTTCCCCTCAAAAAATCCCTGGTGCCTAGTGGGGGCATTCTTGCTGCACGATCTGTCACGTGGTCAATGTGGCCATTGTCGTTTTCCCTATGTTAGCATGAGCCCGTGTTAGACTGTCTTCTGCTTTGCGCACGTTACTACACGAACATATATTTCGCTTTGTGCCAAACTGCAGCTTTCACACATTATATGCTGTTGTTTTTGCGTTCTGACTTTCCTGGAATTTAGTCTAAACACTGCAGACAAGATTGAACAACAATGCCCCTTGTTATTCTGTTCTGTTCTGGTCAGGCCCTAGCACCTAGACAAAACATGCAGATGAAGCTGTTGTTTGGGAACATGTACTTTGGTCATATAGGTATACACGGGTGGGTGACACTTGGAGAGGGATCTTTCCTGAGAAGGGAGTGTGACAGCACCTGTGATGTAGATCTTCCATCTATAGACTGAGGTACGGGGTCTGCTGCTAACACCCAGAGATCTTCTGATATATAATCATTTTGCTTCTGTAGCAGGGAAGGGATGTTAGGCTACACTGTTATATATAATGACAGCACCTTTTATGATTTCCGGATTTCTTGCTATGCTAACCGTATTTGTGTTAGGCATTTTTCTACTTGTTGTGGCACGTATACTGTATACTAGAGCACGTTAGTTAAAATAAACATTTTAAACTTTTTCGCGTCTCTGTCAGATCTTATTGTGGACTAATATGAGAGTGAGAGCAAAAGGGTGTGTCCTGTAACCGCGATTCCTGAGAGGGTCAGGAGTGTTGTGTTCTGGGGTGTCTAATCACTTGTTTCTCTGTGAGTGAGTAGGAGGGCAAGTGAGATACTATAGCTAGTCGGTCCCTGGGCTCATGGGTACTCAGGTGGTAGGATGACTCAGTCCCTGCCTACTAAGGTTCCATGATTCCAAGCATAGTTCTGTGATTTCGCAGAATCCCTGCAACAGATCATGACCCCATGCACGATATTGCAGCATGAATGCCCTGCAAAGAAACATCAGGGGAGAGGAAAAACTCTTTCCTCTCCCCCAAAGCCTCTATGCACAAGGAAACAATCCCCCCCAGCAGGAAAAACCTACCTTCCTCTCCGGACACCTGGAAGCAAATGGCTTCCAGCGCAGCCGGGGGCTCCTGATGACGTCGGTGCACGCTGTGCGCACTGACGTCATGGGATTGCCGTGGGGGGGGGTCAGGGGTGGCTGTGGAAACTCTTCCGCTGCCATCCCTGTTTGGGGGGGTAGATGGGCTGCCCATGGGGGTAGCGCCAGTGCTTCCCCCATGGTTGGGTGCCATGACGGAACGCTTCCTTCATGAGCACAAGCCCACCGTGGCTCATGACGGAACTGTTCCGTCATGAGCATGGAAAGGGTTAAATATACTTCAATTTTTTAATTTATTTTTACCAATGCTTTTCTTGTCAATAATATTTTTCCATATATGTATAGTGTGCTTTATATTTAAGGTGATGGCGATATTTTGCGTTTCTTTATTTTGTTGTCGATAATAGGCTATTTTAAATATTTTCGTGTTTAAATGTAGGCTGATGATATTTTTGTGAGTTATATTTTTTGGTAATATTTGTGTATTTTGAAATTGTGTCATGCAAATGGTTAACCGGTTAAAGCTTATCAGGAGCAGTGCCAGCGAGTCCTTGTAGCCTCCGTCACTCTCTACAGGGTATGCGAGGCCCAGGAAGCACTGTTGGGGCCTTCTGGCACTGTGATTGCAGGCTGAAGCAAAGAATTATGAACTGGCCCAACCCAGGATCAGCAGAAGAGAATCCCTTAGGGAGAAGGACGCAGGCCTTGTCTAAGGTGTAGGGCCGGCGACAAGCACAGGTAGTCTGGGTCCCCTTCTCCTAGAGAGCAATGAAGATCCGTAGAGGGAATACCAGTGCACTCAGAGGATGAAGGGCATGCAGGGGGTGCCAATCCTCTCATTAAGTTACACCATAAACTGATCTTTGTTGTGCTCCTGGAGACCCTTCCTCACCCTACATACAACTGAGAAACATTTTGGCCTGGACAGGAGGCGACCCGTGACAAAAAAAAGAGCTCAATAGGGGTGCATATTGACTAGATTGTAGCCTTGCTCTCAATTTGCTCTCCACTGGTACCTTTAAAGAGCCCTAGTGCTGGACCATAACCACCTGCCAGAGACATATGCACAAGGGGAGACGATTGCGCCTTCACTGACTTGCCCTCCACCTGTGCCTGCACAGGGGACAACTGTAACCTTCAGAGTTCATTTTGTGGGGTATTAAGGGGACCTCCCCTGGCTTTGGTTTCCCTCACCACTTAGGGAAACTGGGCAGTGTATGTACCACCCAGACTTGGTGATCTGGGTTGCAGGTCCCCACGCCAAACCTGTTCCTCTACATTGTAAGCCGAAGCCTAATCACTAACCCCAGCAGTCATAAAAACCTTGGTCAGGGGAAAGAAAGAGAATAGCCTCAAGGATATATGGATGAAGATCCCCAAAACGGAATTTGAGAAGAGCCAGAAGGCTATGCAGGATCCTTCTCAAACCAACACAAACAAAATGGATGATTTTGAACCGGAAGAGGCACCTGTTGTACATCAATAAATGGAATCTTTGTTCACTGGCTTCAGAGAAGACCAGAAGGGACTTTTTGCAGACATCCGCAGGGAACTGTCAGACATCTAAAAAGATGTTAGGGAATTGAGAGAGTGTGCCTTCTCATTGGAATTGAACAAAAAAACAGGAGCATTAATATATCAAACTATAGATATTATTATTGCAGGAACAGGACGTACACCTCCAGGGTCATTTAGAAGGCTTAGAAAATAGGTTCTGAAAAGGAAATTTTATAAAGCGCAAAAAACATTCACCCAAGGGTGTCAAGGCGCTAGCTCATCGAACGAATAGTTAGCAAACAGAATGTACCACATCAAAGATTAAAAAGCCACGTTTTTAATGCCTTTCTGAAGGCCAACAGATGGGTTTCTTCTTTTAGCCTTAGTGGAAGTGAGTTCCAAAGTCTGGTAGTACTGACCAGGAAACTTCTACCGCCCCAGGAAGACTTTTTGAACCTGGGAACTATCAGGTTATGAGCATAGGCTGAGCGGAGATGGCGGGTCGGAATATAAGGCTGCAGATTTTGTTTAAAAAAGGCAGGACCTATGTCGTGAACAGCTTTGAAAGCTATGCAGAGGGCCTTAAATTCGATCCGTCTCTTCACCGGCAACCAGTGTAGCTCTTTGAGCGCCATAGAGACAGATTTGTGTTTTGGAACATTCAACAGCAAACGTGCTGCTGCGTTCTGCACAATCTGCAACTTGGTCAAGCATCTCTTCCGAAGATTGATAAAAAGGCCATTGCAGCCATTCTGCCGCAACAATGTAAGAATCCATGAAGTGCCAGCATCCACACCAGATGATCATCTGAAAGATTTTGTTCTCTCGCCTTACTGGGTTCCATTGACGTCGAATATATCGAATTTGACATAAATCATCTGGTGGGGAGCTTGTTGGGGCTCTGCAGTGAGCACACCTGATATGATCACAAGAGTTTACCGCTGTGCTCTTATAGAACAGATTGTCACTGCTGCTCAGAAGGAGGAAGACCTCACTGTAGAGGGCACCAGACTCCAAATTTTTCAAGACTTGTCTGCAGTAACTTTACAGAAGAGACAAAACTTTAAGCCACTGAGGGACCACCAAAAAATCAGATACCGCTGAGGATACCCTTTCCATCCCATGTTTACATGGGCGGGTGAAAGGAGATTGGTATGCTCCTGCGCAGAGGCTAAGGAACTATTGCAGCTAGACCATTCAACTGAAGAGCAGCCACAGCCGAAGAGGCATCCGATTAGCCCAGCAAATAACCCACCGAGAGAATGGGGGAGCAAGGAAGCCAGAAAGTTGATAGAACTGAAACTATCTTCGGGAGGCACAGAGAAGGAGAGGAGAGGGGTGAAACCCCAAAACCGGTCCTAGGATGCTTGTTTCCGGTCCAGGGAGGACCTGGCTTGGCAGTTCGGGCTGGACTGTTCCCATGAGGCACAGGGTCAAGACTGATTTGCACATGGCCAGGTCAAAGGGGGTGGCATGGTGAGCAAAAGAATGATGGATTTAACCTAGATCTCTTGACTGGGGGTGAATGTTTTGAATTGTTTTGCATTCCGTCCATGAATTGTGTGTCTTTTGCTTTCTCGCCCTAAGTGCGCCGGGTATGCCCAGACATAGGTCCCGGGCTCACCACTGTGCCACTGGATTCAACTATCCTGGCTGATGAGGGGTGAAACCCCGAAACCGGTCCTAGGACTCATTTGCTACAAAAAGGTCCCTTTCAAATGAGGAATAAGAAATATCCCATTCAATGTTGGACATGAATGCCTACCAAGACAGAGGGGGAAGCAATCTTAGTGAAGTACAAACTGCTGGGCGGGAAGGTTACAGTGCTTAGAGACACAAAGGGACAGTTCCTGAAAGTGCTTGTTTGGGGACAAAATGAATATAATACCTCTATAAATATATAGGCTCCCAGCATTAGATAGGAACACTATCTAAAGACCATCATCAGTGAGGTTATGGAGGGGGCAAAAGAAGAGGCGATGGTGGAGGGAATTTCAATCTATCCTCGGACCCTGGCCTTGATAGAGGTGATGCTGGGGGTCACACATCGGGGATCTTTTCTAAAGGATTGAAGCATCTTGTAGCACAATGGGGACTCAAAGATGTCTGGCCAACTGTGCACCTAGTCAACAGGGACTTTAACTTCTTCTCCCATAGTTAGATCGACTCTGTACTTATGTCTCATCTCCTAATATGCTACACTTATCTCGGATACTTCAATATCAGACAGTTATATAGAGAACTGAGCTTCTTGCACCTCTGGGACCCACTAGCGAATCTCCCTTGACATATTTAGGGACTGGGTGATTAGGCTGAAGCAGGTCTAATTGATCAGGGACTTTGCTGAAATAAATAAAGAGGAGGATGCTCCATTAATAATTAGATGGGATGCCTTCAAGGTGACAGTACGATGGGAGGCAATGACGATGGCTGCTAAGTGAAGGGATGCCAGGCCGGTTGAAGACAATTTCAAACAAGCAATGGCATAACCAATAGGTCTCGCCTTTGGGACCTTTTAAGCGTTTAGCTAGAGCTATTGGCTATGCCAATGTGTTAAGTTTATGTTGTAGAGAAGTGTGGCTGCTGTCTATCATGTTGAAAAGTTAGAATTAAAAAATGTTGGTTCCTCTGATCCACTTTGGTAATGGAGTCCCTGACATTGTCCTTCTGGCTTCTGCTTATGTTAATGTACACTGGTGTACATTGGTGTAAGAATTGATGGTGCAACAGCAAAATGAAATTTTGTCTGTTGGAGTGCTCCTTTACATTGGATTGTGGCTGTTTATGCCCTTCTGTCACTCATCCAATTCTGCATCCAGTGCATATATTTTTAGTTGCCCTCATTGTTTGTTAATTTAGTTTATGTCTTTTGTTGGGAACGAGTTTATTTATATTTTAAATGGAGAGTGTTGGCAAATTGTTTTATTATTTTGTTTTACATGCGTTTAAATGATGTATTGGGTAATTTATTAAAAAAATTAAAAACATAAAAAATATTGCTCAGAGGCACAGGTAGATCATCTGTTAACTTATGGAGCTGTGGGCCCCATAAAAAAAGCCTTGACAAAGGCAATCATTTTGTATTTTGGCAAGCGAAATGTTTTTCTTGCGTCAGTAAGACACAAGCAACAACTGTGGTATATGCGGATGTAAAGCTTTTCTTGCATGCGGAGAATAGTCATAGCAAAGACTGCAGCACTGTGGGAAACATAGGTGCAGTATCCTTTAGTACAATTACAGCGTGTACAGCAGAAATAGTAATACAAGCTCTGCTCACTCATACAGCAGATGATCATGGGGTAGTCATTGCCTCCCCCTCTATCCCAACAGATTGAGAGCCTGGCACGCCTCTACCAGTCAAGCCCTCTGTGATCCAAAGGCTGGATTTGGGGGCTCTCTCTGTTTGCGAGTAGAATCATTTGAATCTTTGGTTAGTAGCATTCCGAAACACGAGGGAGGTCTCTGAAGGAGGAGTTGGTGGTTGGGTAAAACAATAAAGATGAGGGAGGAGGAGGTGGTGGGTCATGGGGGGGAGGGGCAAAAGCATTGGTTCATTCAAAACAACAACTGAGGGTGAGGGGGTGGTGGGTTAACATGTAGTAAAGACGGCTGCAGATGCACTTTTATGGAATGCTTGCTAAGTGTTTCTGTGTAATGTAAGCGGTGCTCAAGCAAAGCGCTTCAGGCCCTTTATGTCGAGTTAGCACTACGTGTATAAGTGATAAACTGAAATTAATAAAGGGCAGTGCGGTTCTGGATCCCTGTTTAATGATAAATAACAATCTAAACCACCATATATAAGAAATAAACACAACACCCATAAATGATTAATAACCTAAAAGCAGACTAGACCATGCAAATGAATTTAGGCCAACCAAATTGAGTAGTAATAGTGTTAAAGGGCTGGGGATGCTCTTGTATAATTATTTCTATTTCTGACATCCAAGCAAAATTGTACCCATGTGTAAGTCCAGTCAGAGTTCCCATAACACAAACTCTCCTTTCAACACTGGGAAGAACAAAACCAAATACACATGCAGAAAGCAGAACTGTCTCTGTAAGCTGCACATGACAATAATATACGTGCTCCCACAGGAAAACGTATTCTTTGAAATGACGTGCTAAGTAAACAAACCCTTGACTCAGCGAGCCCTTTCTGACAACAGAGGTAAAAGCTGAGCATCCACAGGAAAAAATTATGCCCCATTAACTCCACAGTTTACCAGCAAACTGTAAACAAGCCAGCCTGGGAGCTGTGTTCGGAGAGAAAACAAAAGAATGTCAGCCACATGGCAGGAACTGGGAGGGACGAATGCTGCAATAAAATGTAAGCAGCTACAGGCCTGTGCAACCACAGTGTAACATGAGGTGGAAAAAAATAATAAAATAGTCCCCCCACGAACAGATGAACACAACAAAGTGTAATGATATTGTACTTAGTCCCCGCTCCTTGGAGGAAAAAGGGGGGACAAAGAGGCAGGATTGGCCACTAGCAAGCAAGGATTTTTAACCCGTTTGGTGCGTCGGACGGCCGGGAGCCGCCCGACGTCAAGTGGGTGTGTGCGTCGGACGGCTCCTGGCCATCCTAGCACCCACCCAAGGGGGAAGCGCTAGCGCTCCCCCCGTTGGCCGCCCTTTAAGGTGCCCCCACCGGGGAAGGCAGGGGAAACCCTTCCCCTGCCTCCCCCCACCCCCCCTCCACGACATCTAATGACGTCAGCGCGCAGAGGATTCCCAACGCGGTGGAAGCCATTTGCTTCCAGCGCGTTGGGAAGAGAGGAGGTAAGTTTCTCCTCGGGGGAGGGGGTATTTAAACAAAAGAGGCATCGGGGGAAAGGAAAGGGTTTTCCTTTCCCCTGATGCCTCTTTTGTGCATTCCTGCTGCACGATCGTGCGATCGTGCAGCAGGAATGCCCACTAGACACCAGGGAATTTTTTTTTTTGTAACTTTGAAATTGAATTACTGTTTGGGGGGAAAGGCCCCTTAGGCAGATTTCACCATTTAAAAAAAAAAAAAAAGTGGCCCACTGGACCACCAAAGAAAAATTTGTGGGGAGTGGCCCCTTGGGCAAGGGTCGCTTCCCTTTGGGGGCCATGTTTTTGGCTGTCTGCCCCCATGGGGGGCAGATCTCGCCATTTTTTTTATATAGGGCCCACTAGACCACCAGGGATTTATTTGTGGAGAGTGACCCCTTGGGTAAGGGTCGCTCTCCTTTGGGGGCAATGTTTGTCGCCATATTTTTATAAGAGTGGGCCCACTAGACCACCGGGATTTGTTTGTGGGGAGTGGCCCCTTGGGCAAGGGTCGCTCTCCTTTGGGGAGCATTAATTTGGCCGTTTCTGCACCCTGGGGGGCAGATCGGCTGATATTTTTTTTTGTATGGCCACTAGGCCACCAGGGATTTATTTGTGGGGAGTGGCCCCTTGGGCAAGGGTCGCTCCCCTTTGGGGGCCATGTTTTTGGCTGTCTGCCCCCATGGGGGGGGGCAGATCTCGCCATTTTTTTATTATATAGGGCCCACTAGACCACCAGGGATTTATTTGTGGAGAGTGACCCCTTGGGCAAGGGTCGCTCTCCTTTGGGGGCAATGTTTGTCGCCATGTTTTTATAAGAGTGGGCCCACTAGACCACCAGGGATTTGTTTGTGGGGTGTGGCCCCTTGGGCAAGGGTCGCTCTCCTTTGGGGAGCATTCATTTGGCCGTTTCTGCACCCGTGGGGGGCAGATAGGCTGTTTTTTTTTGTATGGCCACTAAGCCACCAGGGATTTATTTGTGTGGAGTGGCCCCTTGGGCAAGGGTCGCTCCCCTTTGGGGGCAATCTTTTTGGCTGTGTCTGCCTCCTAAGGGGGCAGATCTGGCCTTTTTAAAAAAAAAACTGGCCCACTAGACAACCAGGGATTGGTTTGTGGGGAGTGACCCCTTGGGCAAGGGTTGCTCCCCTTTGGGGAGCATTAATTTGGCCGTTTCTGCCCCCCTGGGGGGCAGATCGGCTGATTATTTTTTTGGAATGGCCACTAGGCCATCAGGGATTTATTTGTGGGGAGTGGCCCCTTGGGCAAGGGTCGCTCCCCTTTGGGGGCAATCTTTTTGGCTGTGTCTGCCCCCCAGGGGGGCAGATCTAGCCTTTTTTTTAAAAATCGGGCCCACTAGACCACCAGGGATTTGTTTGTGGGGAGTGGCCCCTTGGGCAAGGGTCGCTCCCCTTTGGGGAGTATTAATTTGGCCGTTTCTGCCCCCCTGAGGGGCAAATCGGCTGATTTCTTTTTTTGTATGGCCACTAGGCCACCAGGGTTTTTTTATGTTGGGGAGCGGCCCCTTGGACAAGGGTCGCTCCCCTTTATGGGAGGATGATTGTGTCCATTTCTGCCCTCTTTGGGTGGCAGATTAGCAGTATGTTTTATGGCCCATCTGCCCCCAAAGGGGGCAGAAGCCACTAGACAACAGGGGTTTTTACATTTTTGTGTTGGGGAGTGGCCTCAAGGGCAAGGGTTGCTACCCTTTTACGGGGGTGAATATTTTATTTATACTCTTAGGCCCACCTACCCCTTAGCTTGGCTGGTGGATTGTGTGTGGACTGGTGCATTGTTTGCATATGTGATTGTAATGTTTTTTTCTCCTTTTTATTCTAGTATAAAGCTTTTGATTCCTGTTTGCGGTTTCGGCAGTGGTTGTTCTGCAGTTTTGCGTAGTTGCATTTTTTTGGTAAGAAAAACATTTTTGTTGTATTTACTCCAAATGAGTATTATTGTCATGCATGAATGAATTTTTTTGTAAGTGGTGTCATAATGGCAGCATAGTTAGTGAAATTCTTTCGATGTGTTTTGCATTGTCTTATATGTAATTTTCTTTTCTTTTTCTTTTTAGTGGGATATTGTTGATCCTTACTGTGTGTGTGCAGAGTAGGTGGTGGTGAGTCTAGCTGCTTCTGGCAAGTGAGTGGTATAGTTTTGGAGTATATAGGTCTTTGTGATAAAGACGCATTTTGTTTATTACTTATTTTACAAAGTGTTTGTTGTTGTTGACTTGTTTGACAAGTTACCTTTAACAGTAAGGATTATGGCTAGCCGTAGAATTACTGCTCAGCAGGTGGTGGTATGCTTTTTGAATCTTCATCTGAGCAGGATTATGAGACTGACAGTGCGTCTGAGGGAGAGGAGGGACCTCAAGATTCTGGCAGTGAGTTTTCTGTCCAGGAGGCATGATCTGATGATGAAGCTACTCTCAGTGCAGATTAAGCTACTCTCAGTGCGGATGAAGTGCCTGTTTTAGAGGAGGACACTGATGTGCCGATGATGCAGCAAGAGACATCGGTATTGCAGCCTGAGGCTGCAAGGCTTCCTACTGGAAGTGCTGGACTCTGGGTTGATACAAACATGGTGCAGCCGGTGTTGCCTGCCTTTAGTGGGGATGCAGGGTGTAGAGTGGATTGTGAATTTTTTTGCCTATACAGTTTTTTAAGTTGTTTATGGATGATGTATTTTTGGCTGAGATTGTTGAGCAGACTAATTTGTATGCTGAACAGTTTTTGAGGGACAACAGTGCCAGACTTAGGCCCCGCTCTAGAGCTACCCGGTGGACTCCCACAAATCTGGATGAGATGAAGGAGTTTTTGGGTTTGAATTTTTTGATGGGCTTGATAAGGAAGCCGTCCATGGCTTCATATTGGTCTACCAGTCCCTTGATGGCAACGGCCATATTTCCTGCAATTATGAGTCGTGATCGGTATTTACTTTTGCTTCGGATGCTGCATTTTGTTGATAATGCTTTGGCGTTGCCACGAGATCACCCTGACTGTGACCGTCTTTTTAAGATTCGGCCTATTCTTGATCACTTTGTAGATCGATTTTCAGAGATCTATACTCCAGGGAAAGAAATAGCTGTTGATGAGACTTTGGTCCTGTTCAAAGGCCGTTTGGTTTTTGGGCAGTACATTTCTAGCAAGAGGGCACGTTATGGAATTAATATGTATATGTTGCCTGAGAGTAGGACAGGATATGTCTATCATTTCCGGGTGTACACTGGTAGGGATTCCACTATTGACCCCCCTGGTTGTCCGTCCACTTTTGGAGTTTCTGAGAAAATTGTGTGGGATCTTGCTAGAGTACTGTTTAGCAGAGGCCACCATTTGTACCTTGATAACTTCTACACTGCTGTGCAATTGTTTAAGGAATTGTTCAAAGTGGACACTTTTGCTTGTGGCACAATCCGCTCTAACCGTAAAGGTTACCCAAAAGAGCTTGTTTGCAAAAAGCTTCAGAGGGGACAGTGCAGTGCCTTGTGTAGTGAGGAACTGCTAGCTGTGAAATTTGTGGACAGGAGGGATGTGTACATGCTGACTACCATTCATGATGAGAGTACTTCACCTGTGACTGTTTGGGGTCAGGTTGCTGAAGTGCGCAAACCTGTGTGCATTGTAGACTACAATAAGCACATGGGTGGTGTCGATAGAGTAGATCAGAGTTTGGAACCTTACACTGCTGTTTTTAAGGCTTACATTTGGTATAAGAAGTTGGCCATCCATCTCTTCAATTTAGCAACTTTCAATGCTTTTGTTGTGCTTAAGGAGTGTTCTCCTGCGTCAAAGATGACTTTTGTTCAGTTTCAGGAGTCTGTGATAGGCAGCCTTGTTGTTGTGGAACAGGCAAGTGTTCCTAGAGTTGGAGTGGTGGAGGATGTGGCTAGATTGAAAGATCGCCACTTTCCTGATTTAATTCCTCCCACGCCCAAAAAAACCAATCCCTGTAAGAGATGTAGAGTCTGCTTGCGAAGAGGTATGCGGAAGGAGAGTCGTATGCACTGTGCGTATTGTCCTTCTAATCCTGGGCTGTGTGTGCCCACATGTTTCAGATTGTATCACACTCAAAAGAGTTTTTGGGAGCAACCGTGAGTCTAATAGTGTACTGCCTGGTCTGTATGGTTTTATATAGTTGTTGTTCAGTTTCACGTTTGGCAATAGAATGATGTCTTTAGTTACTGCTGTTGTTTTTGTAGTTATAGTTTTGTATCTAGTTGCAATTGGTTTGTGTTTTCTTTCTTGTTAAAAAAAATGTAATGACGGTGTGAGTTGACTGGCGCTTGGCTGGCGGTGTTCATGGACTGGCGCTTGGCTGGTGGTGTGCGTGGACTGGCACTTGGCTGGCGGTGTGCAAGGACTGGCGCTTGGCTGGCGGTGTGTGTGGACTGGCGCTTGGCTGGCGGTGTGCGTGGACTGGCGCTTGGCTGGCAGTGTGCGTGGACTGGCGCTTGGCTGGCGGTGTGCGTGGGCTGGCGCTTGGCTGGCAGTGTGCGTGGGCTGGCGCTTGGCTGGCAGTGTGGGTGGGATGGTGCTTGGCTGGCGGTGTTCGTGGGCTGGCATTTGGCTGGCAGTGTGTGAGTAGTGACTTGCTGCTGGTCATTTCCCACTCTGCTAGTCAAACGCCACTGCAGACACTGTCAACCACCAGCCGGTGTGATTGCTGTGTCAGTCATGTGGGCGTATGAAAGTGATGGGCCCTTGAATGGCGCTGTCTGTTGATGTGAATGTTGTAATGTGCTGGCCTGCGGCTGGCGGTGTGAATGGTCTTGTGTGTCACGTATGAAAGGTGTGTGAATGGCCTGTAAAGAGGTTGGTGCCTTGCCGTGGCTTTACAGCTCACGAGCTGTGAGTCATTGGTTCAGGTTTTTAACCTTTTAAATATTAACAGTGCATTTCGTTTTTGTGAAATCTCTTGTTAATAGAATTTTACGCTCTGAACCTTCACTCACCCTCGTGCCAAATCCAACCAGTATGTGTGAGTACTTAAGGAATTGTTCATTTTGAAAGAATATTTGTCTTTTTTGTCTCTCTCTGCCAGGGTGTACATTGTCTCCACATTGTCTGTGAATGTGAGTGTTGTAATGTGCTGGGGCCGCAGTTGGTGGTGTGAAAGTGTGTGTCAAGTATGAAAGGTGTGTGAATGGCCTGTAAAGAGGTTGGTGCCTTGCCGTGGCTTTACAGCTCACAAGCTGTGAGTCATTGGTTCTGGTTTTTAACCTTTTAATTATTAACAGTGCATTTCGTTTATGTGAAATCTCTTGTTAATAAAATATACATTTTGAACCTTTCACTCACTCTTGTGCCAAATCCAACCAATATGTGTGTGTACTTGAGGAACAGGTGGATAGGCAGTCATATTTGTCTCATTTGTCTTTCTGTGCTAAGGTGTAGTCTGTCTCTAGGGAAAATTTACCAACTTTACATATTTCAGTAAAGTAAAAAAAAAAACGGGGAGTGCTGGGTGGTGTGCCTCTCATGGATCCCAATATGTTTTTTTACTCACGCCATGCAAACCTCAAAATGTGAATATAGTCACTCATTTTCCTTGCATTACTGTGTCATAATATTCTGTTGTCAGAAAAACCACAATTTTCCTACCACCATGCATTCCCCCCAGGTCTCCTGATAAAAATGGTACCTCACTCGCGTGGGTGGGTCAAGTACCCGCGACAGGCAACGGCCCAAAACCTATTGAGGCGACATTAAAATTACCTATCGCCCCAGGCTCGGCGGCCATCTAGGGAAACCTACCAAACCCACACATTTCTGAAAACTAGACACCCGGGGGAGTCCAGCGAGGTATGCCTTGTGTGGGTCCCCCAACATTTTCCTACTCAGAATCCCCTGCATTCTCAAATTTAGCTGAAAAAATCACTTTTTTCTCAAATTTCTGTGTGGGAAAGTTCTGGAATCTGCGTGGATCCACAACTTTCCTCCCACCCAGCGTTCCCCCAGGTCTCCTGATATAAATGGTACTCGGGAGACTGAGGGGAACGCTGTGGGGTAGGACATTTGTGCCAGCATGGTGATTCCACCCAAAAATATGTGGAAAATGTGTTTTTTTCAGCTAAATTTGAGGTTTGCAGGGCATTCTGGGTAGGAAAACGTTAGGGGATCCACGCAAGCCATACCTCATTGGACTCCCCAGGGTGTCTAGTTTTCAGAAATGTGTGGGTTTGGTAGGTTTCCCTAGATGGTGGCGAGCCCGGGGCCAAAACCCCAGGTGCCCCCCCCAAAACCAGGTAGTTTTGTTATAGGTAATTTTGAAGTCTCCACAGTACGATTTGGGCCATTTCCTGTTGCAGCCACTATGCCTACCCACACAAGTGAGGTACCATTTTTATCGGGAGACCTGGGGGAACGCTGGGTGGGAGGAAATTTGTGGATCCACGCAGATTCCAGAACTTTCCCACACAAAAATTTGAGAAAAAAGTGATTTTTTCAGCTAAATTTGAGGTTTGCAGGGGATTCTGGGTAGAAAAATGTTGAGGGACCCACGCAAGCCATACCTCTCTGGACTCCCCCGGGTGTCTATTTGTCAGAAATGTGTGGGTTTGGTAGGTTTCCCTAGATGGTCGCCGAGCCTGGGGCCAAAAACTCATGGGACCCCCATTGCAAAACCAGGTTGTTTTGCGATAGGTAATTTTGATGTCGCCTCAATAGGTTTTGGGCCCTTGCCTGTCGCGGGTACTCAACCCACCCATGTGAGTGAGGTACCATTTTTATCGGGAGACCTGGGGGAACGCTGGGTGGGAGGAAATTTGTGGATCCACGCAGATTCCAGAACTTTCCCACACAGAAATTTGAGAAAAAAGTGATTTTTTTCAGCTAAATTTGAGGTTTGCAAGGGTTTCTGGGTAGGAAAATGTTGAGGGACCCATGCAAGCCATACCTCGCTGGACTCCCCCGGGTATCTAGTTTTCAGAAAGGTGTGGGTTTGGTAGGTTTCCCTAGATGGCCGCCGAGCCCGGGGCCAAAAACTCATGGGACCCCCTTGCAAAACCAGGTTGTTTTGCGATAGGTAATTTTGATGTCGCCTCAATAGGTTTTGGGCCCTTGCCTGTTGCGGGTACTTGACCCAAGCACGCGAGTGAGGTACCATTTTTATCGGGAGACCTGGGGAAACGCTGGGTGGGAGGAAATTTGTGGATCCACGCATATTCCAGAACTTTCCACCACAGAAATGTGAGGAAAATGTGTTTTTCTTGACAAAATTTTAGGTTTGCAAGGGATTCTGGGTAACAGAACCTGGTGAGAGCCAGTCAAGTCACCCCATCCTGGATTCCCCTGGGTGTCTACTTTTAAAAAATATATAGGTTTCATGGGTTTCCCTAGGTGCCGGCAGAGCTAGGGTTCAAAATCTACAGCTAGGCACTTTGCAAAAAAAGGGTCCGTTTTCACTGTGAAAATGTGGTGTGCCCACGTTGCGTTTTGGGCCGTTTCCTGTTGCAGGCACTAGGCCTACCCACACAAGTGAGGTACCATTTTTCTTGGAAGACTTTGGGGAATGCGGGGTGGGAGGAATTTTGTGGATCCAGGCAGATTCCAGAACTTTCCACCACAGAAATGTTAGGAAAATGTGTTTTTTTGACAAAGTTTTAGGTTTGCAAGGGATTCTGGGTAACAGAACCTGGTGAAAGCCAGGCAAGTCGCCCCATCCTGGATTCCCATGGGTGTCTAGTTTTCAAAAACGTATAGGTTTGCTAGGTTTCCCTAGGTGACGGCAGAGCTAGGGTTCAAAATCTACAGCTAGGCACTTTGCAAAATAAGGGTCTGTTTTCACTGTGAAAATGTGGCATGTCCACGATGCGTTTTGGGCCGTTTCCTGTCGCGGGCACTAGGCCTACCCACACAAGTGAGGTACCATTTTTCTCGGAAGACTTTGGGGAACGCGGGGTGGGTGGAATTTTGTGGATCCACGCAGATTCCAGAACTTTCCACCACAGAAATGTGAGGAAAATGTGTTTTTTTGGACAAAAGTTTAGGTTTGCAAGGGATTCTGGGTAACAGAACCTGCTGCGAGCCAGTAAAGTCGCCCCATCCTGGATTCCCCTGGGTGTCTAGTTTTCAAAAATGTATAGGTCTGCTAGGTTTCTCTAGGTGCCGGCAGAGCTAGGGTTCAAAATCTACAGCTAGGCACTTTGCAAAAAAAGGGTCCGTTTTCACTGTGAAAATGTGGTGTGTCCACATTGTGTTTTGGGCCGTTTCCTGTCACGAGCACTAGGCCTACCCACACAAGTGAGGTACCATTTTTCTTGGAAGACTTTGGGGAATGCGGGGTGGGTGGAATTTTGTGGATCCACGTAGATTCTAGAACTTTCCACCACAGAAATGTGAGGAAAATGTGTTTTGTTGGACAAGTTTTTAGGATTGCAAGGGATTCTGGGGACCAGAACCTGGTGAGAGCCAGTCAAGTCACCCCATCCTGGATTCCCTTGGGTGTCTAGTTTTCAAAAATGTATAGGTTTGCTAGGTTTCCCTAGGTGCTGGCAGAGCTAGGGTTCAAAATCTACAGCTAGGCACTTTGCAAAAAAAGGGTCAGTTTTCACTGTGAAAATGTGGTGTGTCCACGTTGCGTTTTGGGCCGTTTCCTGTCGCGGGCACTAGGCCTACCCACACAAGTGAGGTACCATTTTTCTCGGAAGACTTTGGGGAATACGGGGTGGGTGGAATTTTGCGGATCCAGGCAGATTCCAGAACTTTCCACCACAGAAATGTGAGGAAAATGTGTTTTTTTAAACAAACTTTTAGGTTTGCAAGGGATTCTGGGTAACAGAACCTAGTGAGAGCCAGTCAAGTCACCCCATCCTGAATTCCCCTGGATGTCTAGTTTTCAAAAATGTATAGGTTTGCTAGGTTTCCCTAGGTGCCGGCAGAGCTAGGGTTCAAAATCTACAGCTAGGCACTTTGCAAAAAAAGGGTCCATTTTCACTGTGAAAATGTGGTGTGTCCACGTTGCGTTTTGGGCCGTTTCCTGTCGCGGGCAGTAGGCCTACCCACACAAGTGAGGTACCATTTTTCTCGGAAGACTTTGGGGAACGTAGGGTGGATAGAATTTTGTGGATCCACGCAGGTTCCAGCACTTTCCACCACAGAAATGTGAGGGAAATGTGGTTTTTTGGACACATTTTTAGGTTTGCAAGGGATTCTGGGTAACAAAACCTGGAGCCAGTCAAGTCACCCCATCCTGGATTATCCTGGGTGTCTACTTTTCAAAAATGTATAGGTTTGCTAGGTTTCCCTTGGTGCCGGCAGAGCTAGGGTTCAAAATCTACAGCTAGGCACTTTGCAAAAAAAGGGTCCGTTTTCACTGTGAAAATGTGGTGTGTCCACGTTGCGTTTTGGGCAGTTTCCTGTCACGGGCACTAGGCCTACCCACACAAGTGAGGTACCATTTTTATCGGGAGACTTAGGGTAACATAGAATTGTAAAGTACTGTTATTAACTAATGACTTTCGATGCATTTCTGCCTTCCAAATGAAAGACAATGTGTAAAAAAGAAGTCATTTTGAAAAATGACCTATAATTCTCATGCTAGTATGGGTACTCACAATTTCGGAAATGTGCAAATAACTACTGTTTCTAAACTCTATATTTTGTTCCAATTTCAGAAATACATAGGTGTCTTTCATACCGATTTTTCCATGTATATATTTTCCCAAATTAATTGCTATATACCCGGTACATAATGAAAAACCATTGCAAGACGCTGGTCAGTTATTGGCTCTGGGTTTGTCGGGTTCTTGGTGAACCTACAAGTCATATATATTCCCACAACCAAAAAGGTCCAGCGGATGTAACAGTATATTGCTTTCAAACAGCTGTCACAATTAGAAGAAGTTACAGGTGAAAACATTGGCACAAATGGCTGTTTTTTTCAACTAATTTTCAATTTTTCCTATATTTAACTGTTAGTTTCTATAAAGAATCCTTGAAGGATCTACACAAATGACCCCTTGCTGGATTCAGAATGTTGTCTACTTTACTAAAATGTATAGCTTTCCAGGATCCATTATTGCTTTCATACCCATTTCTACCATTAACTGGAAGAAGGTTGAAAGCACAAAAAATAGCAAAAATAGGCTATATCCCAGTAAAATGCCAAAACTGTGTAAAAAATGTTGGTTTTCTGACAAAAGTCTGTCAGTCCCTAAAAGCTGGGAAAATGGTGATTTCAGCCCCACCAACCCTTTGTTGATACCATTTGCAGGGAAAAATCTAGACGCTTTCATTTGTAGCACTTCTTCCCCATTTAAAAAAAAAATAAAAAATTTAGCTGTATTTTGGCTAATTTCTGGGTCCCCTCCAGGGGAATCCACAAACCCTGGGTACCTTTAGAATCCCCATGATGTTGGAAGAAAAGGACGCAAAATTAGCATGGATACCTTATGTGGTCAAAAAGTTACAGGGGCCTAAGCGCAAACTACCCCAAATAGCCAAAAAAAGGCTTAGCACAGGGGGGAGGGGGAAAGGCCTAGCAGCGAAGGGGTTAAAGGACATTGAAACCAGCACATGAGAAGCCTGGGAATGGCTTTAGGCCCACATAGATGTATACTGAAGTATACAAGAGGTCGTACAGCGTAAAGTATACAAGAGGTCGTACGCTTACGCTCGACCTAAAAAACAGTAAGTCTCCTGGGTCATTAAATCAATGACCCCAGGAAAGCTTACCATATTTATTTAGAGCTCTCCTGGCTGAAGCTCTATGCTATTCAGCTGAAGTACAGAGCTCCCTTGTGGTCGGTTCCGCACTTTTTAGCCTGAAAAATATTTTTTTAAGTCTCAAAGATTAATTTTTTTAATAAGGCTTTATTTAAATGACAATCACTTTTATCAAAAATTGAGCTGTGTGAGTTAATGAAATATAAATTAAAAGACTCAAAGATGTGCTTTTTAATAGAGCCTTATTTAAATGACAATGACTTTTATTAAACATTGAGCTGTGTGAATTAATGGCATATACATTTATTATCATTATTGGTAGTTTTTTGGCAAAGACAATAACTGTGTTTTTTTATGTTGATATTCTGTCATATGTCAATGATCACATAGAAAATGTTAAGAGTGATGTAATGTGTGAGGTAATAAGCAGTGCATGTCGAGGGTACTAGTCAGTTGCTTCAGCTAACTATAATGGGTGAATTTCAGGGTTTTTTAGATAGCGTTCCAGCAATCTATCCTTCCAGTGGCCTGAAGAATAAAATGAAAGGAATGCCAGAGTTGAACATATTTTTTATTATTTTAAGAGTGTATTACACTATTTTTAGTGTGCATCTTAGCGTGAATCTTTTTAGGACTGATCGGGTAAATTATTTGCTTGCTTTACTGCTTTTAATAAGCCAAAAAAACATTTTTGATAGTATGATGGTAGATTTGTTATTTTATCACCTCACTGGACCTCATTGTTTTTTATTTTTTCACCAGACTGACTGTGTTTGTTTATAGTAGCTCTACGAAAAGAAGTTCGGTGTCTGCTCATTGACCTAACCAGTAGTTTAGCAGCATTCTTGCTGCCTGCAAATGAACTCTAGCGTGCTGAAAAGGAAACTTGCAAACTGGTTGCGTGGCACTACTGAGTGAAATAAATTATTCTTCATAAATTATTTACGTTACAGTATTGGTGTGATTGAAAGAGCATGTGATTTACTGTTTATAGCACACGGACAGCAAGCAGGAACTACCTACCGCACAACGTCAGTGAAAAGTGGAATTAAACCCTTCTGGCTAAACAAAGAACATTCATTAGCATTTTGCTCAAATGTCCCTTTTAAGGGTGAAGAAAGAACATATAATCTAAAAAAATCCCTGAGAATAGCAGGCTCCAAATAATGCTAAAATATTGCTTTGTGTTACGAATGCTACACTACCTTAGCAGAAGCAGTTTGTGTTTAACCACAAGTCAGTTATTTCAGGCAGCTGGATGAGGCCTGTACTTCCTGAGGGGGGTGGGCCCAGACATCACGGGCATGTTTGGTTAACAGAGAAGCACTGCACAGATCATTTATTATGCAAAAGGAAAACAGCTCAATGTTTGGGCACCTCTTCCTCAGCTTCGCTTTTTGTCACAGCAACCAAAACTGAGATTATCGGTGTCACGAAGTGCAGTTGGTTGGCATTTCCTGTAAGCACATACCACGAGCTCACGCTGCACGCGCTGTTAAAGAGATAAAACCAGCAGAGCCTCATGATGGTGTTAAATGAATTGCAGAGGCGCTGCTCTATAAGTCACACAGATGAACCCAGATCCTCCCCTCCCCCCCAAAAAAACCCAAAGAGGATACCTGACAATGTAAAATAGCATTTAAAAGCCTGGGAGCCGTCTTTGGAGAGAAAACAAAAGAATGTCAGCCATATGGCAATGAACTGGGAGGGACGAATGCTGCAATAAAATGTAAGCAGCTACAGGTCTGTGCACCCACAGTGTAACACGAGGTGGAAAACAATAATAAAATAGTCCCGCCACGAACAGATGAACACAACAAAGCGTAATGATATTGTACTTAGTCCCCGCTCCTTGGAGGAAAAAGGAGGGACAAAGAAGCAGGACTGGCCACTAGCAAGCAAGGATTTTTAAAGGACATTGAAACCAACACATGAGAAGCCTGGGAATGGCTTTAGGCCCACAGAGATGTATACTAAAGTATACAAGAGGTCGTACGCTTACGCTCTACCTAAAAATGGATTAACAGAACTCCTCTATTAGAATCTGTCGAAATTTGGTGAACATGAGGGAGCAACTGATCTTCTTATTGATGAAGAGGGCTGACATTTTATGAAAATGGGAACAGCGTAGTGTGCCAACTCTGTCCCCAAAGTGCTAGGAGGTACATAAAAAATAAAGAGGGCTGATGGGGCCTTTGCGACCAAAGAGAAAGATAAAATGTAAGAGTTTAGAATGCTCTTTCAGGCCATATATTCTCAAGATCCTGATATTGCATTTGTAGGAAAGTGCCCCTTTTGCATGGTTAACCCCCACTTTGCCTGACATCTGATGCAACCTGACTTGATGTGCCCTGGGTCCCTGCCAACCAGGTTCTCAGGGCCTGTGTTCTTTCCCAAGACTGTACCTTTGCACCCACAATTGGCACATTGCTGGCCACAGGTAAGCCCCTTGTAAAAGGTACCCTGGGACCAGCGAAGGCCTCTAAGGGCTGCAGCACCTATTGTGCCACCCTTAGAGGTCCTGTACCTTAACACCCACACACTGCCATTGCAGGCTGCATGTTTTGGTGCAGAGAGTGTGAGAGTTGACATGGCACACATCCCTGTGTGCCATGCCTGCAACCCGCTGCCTGAGGCCTAGGTAAGTCACCCCTCTAGCAGGGTGCATTTGCCCTAAGGTGAGGGTAAAGTGGCATGAGCCCTGTACCCCTACAGTGTCTAAGCCCATTCTTAGACATTGTAAGTGTTGTAAAGCCATAAAGAATATATGGTCTGGAAGTTGGTCATTGCGAACTCCAAAGCTCCATAATGGCTTTACTAAAAACTGAGAAGTTTGCTAGCAACCTTCTCAGCACATTAAACCCACACTGATGCCAGTGTTGGATTTAATGTAAAATGCACTCAGAGGGCATCTTAAAGATGCCCCCTGAAAATCGACAAGCCCTGGTGTGGTTCCTGAGTGGCTCCCCTCAGGTGGGGGAGGCGAGGTGAAGCACACCTTCAGTCCCCTCCACCTTGAAGATGGGGGAGGACTCAGCCAATTAGGGAGAGGCTCATGCCCCCTCCCACTGGAGGGTGGCATAATAGGGGTTGTACCCACCCAACGAAGGGACCCATTGGTTCTCACCTGCACACCCCTTTCATGCCCCTAAATTTTCTATTTAGGGGCAACTCTCAACCTTGCCTCCTCAGATTCGAGGAAGAAGAAGGCCTGAAGAGCCGTGCTGACCCAGGAAAAAGAAGAGGACACCAACTGCTTTGGCCCCAGCCCTACTGGCCTGTCCCGTTTACGACCTGCCTACAGCAAGAGGCCCAGCGAGTCCAGCAGCCAGCAACCCCCAGAGCCCAAAGGGCCTGCCCTGCAACCATCTTCCAGACTCGTCTCCCAATGAGCACTGGATTTGCTCAAACAAAGACTCACCACAGAATCCGGATTCCGGCGACTCCGCGATTCTGCACCGACGCTCATGGGCAGAGTTCAAGTGGCCCAACACCACAAGGAGCTCTCCACAGCAACCCTGACCTGGGATCTGGTGATCCCGACCTCCCTCAAGCCTCAAGATGATGCCTGCAGCCTCAACTTGAAGGGTCCTCCCGACCATGACCAGAGATGGTAAGAACACCCGACGCCAGAAGACACCCCTGCACTCGATGCCCCATGATGTCCAGGCATCCCCCAAGATCCTAACTTACCTCTCCAGCCAGTGGTCGCCTTCAGGAAGTCTCCCTGCCCGAGCCTGCAGCAACTTCGCAGAACCGAAGGTCTCCATTAAAAAGCACAGGGTTCCCAACGTCCTTTTGGCACCCGGCCACCCCAGTGCCGCTGGTGGTGCAGCTCCTGTACTGGCCGTTGGCCCTTGCAGTGCTGACCTTAACCCTAGGAGCTTTGCTCCCACACCTGAGTGGCCTGCTTGTCAGCAGTCCCTAACCGAAGGCCCCCTTAGCCCCTTTGGCTAACATTGGAACCCTGCACTATGCACCCGGCCGCCCAGGTGCCGCTGGTGGTGCAACTTGAATGCCCATCTAGACCTTGGGGAACCTTGGTCCCAACGCCCAAAACTCCCACTTGTAAGTTGTGCACTTACCTGAGAAACCGATAACACTTTTTCCCCATTGGAACCCATGTTAAGAGATTTTGGACCTAAAAATTTTCTAAGTGTTGAACTGATGTTTGTATGAAAAGAAAGTAACTCTGCTTTAACGTAAGACATTGTAAGTGTTGTAAAGACATAAAGAGGATATGGTCTGGGAGTTGGTCATTACGAACTCCACAGCTCCATAATGGCTTTACTGAAAACTGAGAAGTTTGGTAGCATACTTCTCAGCACATTAAGCCCACACTGATGCCAGTGTTGGATTTAATGTAAAATGCACTCAGAGGGCATCTTAGACTTGCCCCCTGAAAATCTACAAGCCATGGTGTGGTTCCTAAAGGGCTGCCCGCCATTTGCCACCACCAGACAGGTTTCTGGACCCCTGGGTAGAGAGCCTCCGCTCTCTGGGTTCAGAAATAAAGCCCATCCTGGGCAGAGGTGTCATGCCTCCTCCCCCAGGATGGGCTGGGTCCACAAAAGGGAAGCTTCAAAGGCCTGTGGCCTTTGGAAGCTGTCCTTGCCTTTTGCTGCCCCTAGCAATTGGCTCCCACCGGTTCTGGCCCCCACTTTGGGGGTAAAAACGGTGGGAAAACTAAGTTAGGAAGAGAGGTGTGCCCGCCTCTGCCAACCCCACCCCTCAGGTGGGGGAGGCGAGGTGAAGCACACATCTCAGTCCCCTCCATCTTGAAGATGGGGGGACTCAGCCAATTAGGGAGAGGCTCATGCCCCCCTCCCACTCGAGGGTGGCATGATAGGGGGTGTACCCACCCCAAGGAACGGACCCATTGGTCCCGACCTGCACACCCATTTAATGCCCCTAAATTTAGTATTTAGGGGCAACCCTGAACCTTGCCTCATCAGATTCGAGGAAGAAAGAAGAAGGACCGAAGTGCCATGCTGACCCAGGAAGAAGAAGAGGACATCAACTGCTTTGGCTCCCAGCCCTACCGTCCTGTCCCGTCTACGACCTGCCTTCAGCAAGAACCCCGACGAGTCCAGCAGCCAGCAACACCCAGAGCCCAGAGGACCTGCCCTGCAACCATCTTACAGACTCTGTCTCCTGTGAGCACCGGATTTGCTCAGACAAAGACTCACCACAGAATCCGGATTCCGGCGACTCTGCGATTATGCACCCGACGCCCATGGCCCGAGTTCGAGTGACCCAACACCACAAGGAGGTCCCCCAGCGATCCTGACCTGGAATCTGGTGATCCTCGACTTCCCTCAAGCCTTGGGGAACCTTGGTCCTAACCCCCAAAACTCCCAATTGTAAGTCGTCTGCTTACCTGAGAATCCGCTAACACATTTTCCCCATAGGAACCCATGTTAAGAGATTTCGGGCCTAAAAATGTTCTGTGTTGAACTGATGTTTGTATGAAAAGAAAGTAACTCTGCTTTAACATAAGAATTGTCGTACTTACCTGTAAGTGACCAATCCTAGCGTATGGTATCTTGGCATACCACCTCAAGTACTCAAAGTAACTAAAAAGTAATCCAAGAGTAATGAAAAGCAATTTTTATGTAGTTTAAACTGTTTCTAAAGCATATACAAATCTGTAACGATTGCAAATTAAACCACAACTGCATTTCCTTGAACAGTCTTGCATTTGAGAGTATATTTTACTTACCTGTGCCAAGTCCTGCTTGGTTCTAAAATAAAACATAAATATACCTTTTTTATACTTACCTAAGTGGTCTGGATTCTGTCTCTGAGTGTGTGTAATCAGTCCTTGATTGTGTGAATACAATAAATGCTTAACACACCCTCTGGATAAGCCTAACTGCTTGCCCACACTACCACAAAGAGAGCTGTTAGTGCTTACCTAATTTAGCCTCTGCTATACCTCTGGGGACTCCCTGGACTCTGTGCACACTATACCTTACTTTGGTATAGTATATACAGAGCCAGCTTCCTACAGCACTGAATATTAAAAGTGACTTACTGCTCTGTGACATGTCTTCTCTTGATGTTGATTGGAGGGAGGAACTAGAGCAGCTTATCAGTGTCACCGAGGCTGGATGGGTTCACAGTGCTAATATATCTGATAGAGACATCTAGCCGCAGATTCCTTACCTTAGAATTATCCCTCGGCGTCAGACTGGATCCGGAATTTTTTTCGTGAGCAGTTCCCCTGTTCACCAGTAGGTGGCATCATTTGGCTCCGCATGGCATCATCCACACTGGAAGTGACATGCGGGATGCCTATATAGGCACCATCACAGCAAGCTGAAGTCAGTTCTTTTCTTTCCGCTCCACTCAGCGCAGATCCGGAAGAGAGCTACCCCTAAATCATTTTTTGACTAACTTTTTTCGATGTTTTGTTGAAGTCTTTTTGAGGTTTACCTCCTGGTGGGGCAGGGATGTCATCATGGAAGGCCGGCTTCAAGCCCTGCGGTGCCTGTCACCGCTTGATCTCGGTGACAGACCCGCACCTTGTATCAGTTTGGAGCCTTGAGAATGACCGCGATCAGAAGGCCTGCTCCGATTGCCACGCCATGAACCTGAAGGCCTTGAGGGAGTGATCCCCCAAGCTCCTGTTGGCTCAACATGCGACGCTGTGACAATTCAGATCCTGGTCTAGAGGAAGGTCCCGTGAGCCGTCGCAGAGTCCGAGATCGTCACACTCAAAGTCGTCGGGCCATTCGGGTAAGTCCCACCACAAGAAGAAGAAGAAAATGTCGAAGCGTTCTTCTACTTCACCTTCTCCGTCAGCCGATGAGATGAGGGAGCGTCGACATTCGCGGCCTGGCACTGCGTTTGAGCCAGTGCATGGGCCCTCTCTGCTCCTCCCCGAGTTTCCGGGAGCCAAAGCGACCCCTGCCCAATTAAAAGAATTTTATGAGGCCGTGCGCCTTATATTTGGGCGGCCCATTCCCTCTGGCGCGTCTTTCAGGCCCCGTGGATTCAGGAGGGACCCCTACTGGATCCACACCAGCAAATCCGGTGCCAGTTGGGCCCCTTGGATCCACAAATAGATCCGGATTGGTGTCGGTTGTGCCACCTCAACCTTCCCTGGTGCTGATCCTGATGTTGACGCTCCCGACGCTGTCCCCATTCTGATCTCCGACTCCAACACGGAGCCAGAGGGGCGTTGTCCGACACCAACTCCGGCCCTGACTGGAGTCAGGCCTTACAGGCTGGATTCTGAGCCCTATTCTTTTGGGCCAGGGCTCGGGGAGGATTGGGAGGGGTAACTAGACCCTGAAGAATACCAGACTTATGGTACCAACATGGACTGGTGTGAGGATTTGGCAGACACTAGTGTACTGGACACCTCTCTAGATATTGGCATGCTTTCTCCCTCTGCTGTTGCAACGGAGGAGGGAGCATCATTTGCAATGGTGGTGAGGAGGTTGGCCGAGGTCCCGGACCTTAGCTTGCCTTTGGTGGCAGTCAAGGCAAACGCCTTGACAGAAGTGCTTCTCCCATTTAATGTAGCTCTTACTGATGTTCTGCTTGGGACCTGGTCCAAGCCCAGCACAGAAGCTCCTGTGAACAGGAAAATTGCCCACTCCACTGCTCCAGGGGATCCCAATTTCATCACCCAGCACCCTACCTCAGAAAGTTTGGTGGTCCAAGCCTCCACCTCCCACGTAAATCCTGGTGCATTCCCAACCGCACCACTGGATTGAGAATCCAAGAGGCTGGACAACTTGGGAAAGAAGATGTTTTCTTCAACCAGCCTGGCATTGTGGTCCAAGAACATCGCATGCCTTTTGGGCTGCTAATCCCACGCTCTGTGGTATACCGTTGCGCAGGTGCTGTCAACGGTTCTGGTTGAGGCCCGTGCTGTTGATGACGGGAGAGACGCAGCTAAGTTCACAATAAGATGTGGACTGGGCACCACCGACTCACTGGGCAGAGCAGTTTCATCGACAGTGGCATTACGGCACCACGCCTAGTGGAGTACAACTGGCTTTTTTGGGGATGTCCAAGCATCACTCATGGACATGCCCTTTGATGGCTCCCATCTCTTCGGAGACAAGGCGGATTCAGTGTTGAAGCGCTTTAAGTGCAGTAGGGCTATGGCCAGGTCCTTCGGCATTTCCACAGCCCCTCGTCACCCCAATCTACTTTTCGCTCCTTTCATAGCCACGGAAGAGTCTTCCAGCAACTTGCCACTGCGTCACTCAAGGTTCCCAGCCTCTGCCTAGCTGAGGACACGGTGCCCACAGACTCCATGGGTCAGGCAGCCAGATGTCGGGCCAGTCCACCACCCCCTGGCAGTCGCAGCTTGTAAACCCTTATAACCTGCCCTCTTATCATCCTGGGCATCCAGTGGTGGGCAGGATCCACCATCACCTGCCCCACTGCCGGTCCTCATACGGGTGAGTTTTGCTGATTGTCCGAAGGGGCTACTCCCTCCCCGTAGGAAACTGGCTCTCTATATGGTGTACTAAAACCAAGTACACTGTACAGAGAGTCCAGTGGGTCCCCAATTGGTTTACAGGTTTACAGGGGATAAAGTAGGTAATACTAACGCTCTCTTTTGTGGTAGCGTGGGCAAGCAGTTAGGCTTATCAGAGGGTAGTGCTAAGCATTTGTTGTACTCAGAGAGGCAATAAATGAGACACACACTCAAAGAATAAATCCAAGACAAATTTAGAAAAATAACACTTCTTTTTATATATGTTTTAAAACCAAGAACTTTGTTCAAAGGTAAGTACTTTCTTCAATAATAATTGGTACAAGAAAATCAAGCGTTTAAATTTGTGCGCCTTTACGCACAATGCAATCCTACGGGAGGAAAAGTCAATAATGCATAAAGGTAAGTACAGTCAGTTTCAGGGGTTTACCTTCGGAGTACGGAGTTGTAGCGGGCCAAGGTCCAAAGTACCACCAGCAGTTCTTCGGGGACTGCCCGGTTTCTGCTGGGAGCAGGGTGCTGATGAGACTGGTAGCTGGTGCTACGGAGAAGGGGGACCACCTGAAAGTAGGCTGCACAGGGGGACTTGCAGACAAGTCCGAGGGCTCCCAAACGAGGGCTTAGGTCACAAGGGGTCTTGTAGCAAGGGGGCACAGTTGGTCCATCGAGATCCGAGCCAGGCGGCTCAGGTACAGAGTGTTAAGGGCGGCTGGGCCTGGTGTGCAAACAGCTGGCAGGGGTCAAAATCAAAGCAGCTGGGCCACTCTCGAAGTGGGTCTCAGTAATGCTGATTCCCTCAACAGCTGCTTGGTCCTGGTACCGTGAGAATCTGGACTGGACTCTCGCTGTTAGTGTTTGACGCTGGGCATCCGGTACCCCGGGGGTTGGTGCTGCACAGCTCCGGTTGGTCCTGGTGTCTTCACACTCAGTGGTGAGACAGATCTGACCTTCCAGAGCATGAGTACCTTCTCTAGGTCATCTGCGGCATCGGTCGAGTCGGGGAGCTGCAAAGCGGTGGACTGGACTCTGCTTGTCGGTGCCTGCGGACTGCAGGGGAGTAGCTCCTCTACCCCAAGGGAGACTGAAGGCAATTTTCAAAGTGCTGGCAGGCTACCCAAGGCTTTGGTAGCTCTCCAGCTTGCATGACGAGTTACTCTGTCGCGATTGTTGAGAGAGGGCTGAGGACGGCAGGGTTTTGCGCCAAAGTTCTGCTGCAGTTCTCACCAGGCAGTGACTCTTCTTCATCATTTTTCTGTTGAACTATCAAATCTGAGTTCTTGGGTTCAGGGGTACCACCTAAATACTCAATTTAGGGGCGTTACGGGGAGTGACAGGTAGTAGCTAATGGGCTACCTACCTTTTCCGGTAGAAAGTGGGCATAACCCTGACCCTAGAATTTTAATTCCATCCAAAAACATTATGGAGGAATCTGAAAAGTTGGGCCCACATGAGCTGTCCCACCTTAGTCTGTGGTGGCTGGGTGGTCGAGACCAGTCAGTCAACACACTAGTAGTTGATAGGTTTTCAGGGGACCTCTCTAAGGAGCCCTCTGGGTGCATTGCTTAATAAATCCATCACTGGCATCAGTGAGGATTTATCAAGACAGGATGTTTGGTACCAAACACCTTGCGGTACAGTGAAGCCATCATGTAGCTGGGGAACTCGTAATGATGAGTGTCAAGCCCATGTACTCTTTATGGCTTCCCTGTTCACTTGTAATATCTAAGGTTTTGTTTAGATATCACAGAGACACATCTACTCATGCAGATATACCCACACATGGGGCATAGTGCACCCTGCCTTAGGGCTGTGAGGCCTGCTGTCGGGGTGTCTTTCCTATACCACATGCAGTGTTTTGCTGGCATGGCATAAAGGGTTGTGTGCCATGTCGACTCTTCTGTTTTCTGTACACCAAGACACGCAGGCTGTAAGGGCAGGCTCCTTAGGGTGGCACAATTCGCGCTGCAGCCCTTAGGGGCCCTCTTTAGGTCCAATGCCCTAAGAACCAGGACAAAAGGTACAGTTTAGGGAAGAACACTGGTGCTTGGGCCCTGGTTAGCAGGAACCCAGCACACTTTCTGTCAAAGTCACACCAGATGCTGGCAAAAAGTGGGGGGGTAACCATATCAAAAGGGGCACTTTCCTACACTCCCCTTCATGACTACCCTTCTCTCCATGCCACGTTCTTATGACAGGATGATGGAGGACCACCTATCCCTTATCCACCAGGAAGTGACGGCTCTCTTGGCCAAGGAAGCCATAGAGAGGGTGCTGATGCTAGAAGTAGATCATGGTTGCTATTTCTGCTACTTTCTGGAGGCCAAAATGGGTGGAGGCCTTCATCCTATCCTCGACCCGCACCCTCTCAATTTCTTCCTCAAGAAGGAGAAGTTCAAAATGCTCACTCTCAGTCAGGTCCTGTCTGCCCTGGAACCAGTAGACTGCATGGTAGCATTGGACTTGCAGGACGCATATTTTCACATCCCCGTCTTGCCTGCCCACAGACGTTACCTGCTGTTCATGGTAGGTCGCAAGCACTTTCAATTCACCGTGCTCCTCTTTGGCCTTACCAGAGCCCCTCGAGTGTGCACTAAGGTGATGGCAGTGGTTGCAACTCATCTGCGGAGATTTGGGGTGCCAGTCTTCCCCCCTATTTCGACGACTGGCTGTTGAAGGCAGGCTCGCCCCAGGCTGCTGTTGAAGGCAGGCTCACCCCAGGCAGTCGTCTCCCACCTCCAGACTACGGCGGACCTCCTGCACTCGCTGGGGTTCACTATCAGTGTGCTGAAGTCACACCTGACTACTTCTCTGATGCTCCCTTTCATCAGAGCTGCTCTGGACACAGTGCAGTTTTGGGATTATTCTCAGGAATGGCAAGTCCAGGATATTCAGGCTATGATACCGATGTTTCAGCCTCTGTCCTGGATTTCGGTGAGACTGATTCTTAAGCTGCTGGGCTGGATCAGTGACATAATATCGAGAACACAAATAAGGTGATACATAAATATGGTACCAAAAATATTGATCACAAAAATTTTGTTTTCCTATATGTTAGACTTGAACCCATCAGGTGGTGTTTCCCCAAGCTTTTTGCTTTCTCCTCCAGGTTTTGCTGATCCTCATGTGGTGGCCTTAGGGCTCTTTCCCACTGTGAAAGCAGTGTGAAAGTGCGCATGCCCTTCCTAAACATGTTAGGAAGCGGTGCTTACCTGGTGTTCTAAACATGTGTCCGCCCTGCCATAGCAGGCTGATGGTATAGCAAACAACAATGTCTCAACAGGCAATACTTAGAGGCAATTATAACAAAATGCACAAAAATTGAACAAGAACAAGACAGGGAGGCATAAATCGTAATGTCACTCAATGTAAGGAGTGATCTGTATTTAAAGCAAGGTAAGAAAAAAACAATAATAACACTCTGTTATATTAAATGTATATATAACCTGTACAGTCTTGTGCACAATAGTGCTCGTGCAAAACTACGTGAACGGCGCAAGTGACAAGTGCAAAAAGTAGCGAAAAACGGCACAGGAAGAACAAGGTTGTCAATATATACAAAGAGACTTTTTTGTGGTTCCAATTCATTGCCAAAGAAATTAAATGAGATAAATGACTGAGGTGGACCACAAAATTATGCTGTACTGTCGACGGCGTTTCGACCTGTATACCTTTCAGGTCATCATCAGGACCAGGTTAAGAGATTTAAGAGAGTGGTAATGCTGGAAAACAAATCCAGCAGGCAAAATGAGTAGCACCTTAGGTTAAGTGTGCTGAGGGGGTGGCTGGTCGTGGCGGTGGCCAAGGTAATCCGGAGTTGAGGGCAATCCTTTGATGCAACAGGGGGGCCCGATTCAACAGGAGCATGGTGCCCAGGTTGTAACTTTAAGTGGTAGTATTGTGTTTGACCATATATTCACTTCATTTATTCTGGATAGCAGAGGTAAACACGCAATAAGTGGTTTATCATCAAATTACTCCGGCAATGCACAGGAGAAATATGCATCAAATAAGTTGAGTTCTCCTCACAGACAGGGGGCCTCATTACGACTTGCCGGGGCACAGCGGTGGCGGTCTTCTGACCGCACTATTATGACCAGGGTGGGTGGGCTGGCCTGGGACCACCACAACCACCAGGGATCTCCGGCGGTGGTGTGACAGTCTTGAGGCCGCAATATGCTGTCCTGCCAAGCATATTACAAGTTTGCTCTCCGCCACGGTTTTCTTGGTGGTCAGCCCGCCATTAAAACAGTGTCGGAGAGGAAACAAAGGAGGCTCTACAGGGCCCCCTGTTGCCTCAGGGCAATGGAGTGCAGGCAGGGGGGCCCCCTGTGTGCATGCACCGCAGTACCTGCACGGCATGGACTGCACCAGTCCATGCCGTGCAGGTACTGCTTTTGATGATCCCACATAGGCATCACTGTGGCAATGCCAAAGAACCGCCCCCCAGACTGGAGAAAACACCTAATCTGGCGGGTGGTACAACCACAGGTTTGCTGGTGCGGGAGCATGTGCCCCCGCTCCCACACTGCCAAACTCATAATGAGGCCCTAACAGTAGACTTTTATCCAGATGCAAACATGTAGTCACACTCCTCCGAGTAGAATAATGCGAGAAAATAAGCATAGAGGTTTATATCTGTGTTAAAGAGAAGGAGGGATATAAAACACTGAAGGTTTCTCTCTAATTTCCAGAGATGCTTCTGATATCTCTTTTTACTTTAGTGTGAAGGAATCAGAGCACAATCGAATGTTTATATTGCTATATAAAGGGGAAAAAGCATACCACATTAGACCAAATGGAAGGACTGACAGTAGCAAATATTAACCCGTTCTTTTGTCTTAGAAAACCTTTTTTCATTTTCATTTCCAAAAACTGCCATAATGACAGTTTCTTCAACACATGACATTTTAAGGTAGCTTTGACTAATATTTAGTTTAACACTTAAAGGACACACATTACGCCGCACCTCAAGAAGCTCCACTGGCTCCCAATGCACAAGTACGCACAGTTCAAATTCCTCACACTTCCCTTCAAAGCACAACAGAACACTGGCTCAGCCTTACTCGATAGTTGCATTTTTTTTCCACAAACCATCAAGACAACTCTGCTCAGCCAGACTCATACTTGAGGACATCCCCATCACAGGCAGATCTGCAGGTGGGGCCTTCTCCTACATTGCACCCAAAGCATGGAATGACCTACCTCTATGCATCATAGCCCCCGCCTCACTTCTTGAGTTCCGCAAGAAGTTAAAGACCCGTCTCTTGCAATATCCCTTCCACCCTCCCAGGAGTGTCCAGACTTTCGGTTCCTCAGTGCCAGGATACCCTCCCAGGTGATAGGGCGCTCTAAAAATACACATAACATAACACTTCGGCATTCAAATACCAAATATTTATAAAGGGTGCATTGAACCTAAATGAGAGACTAAATGTATTCCAGTTCTTGGAGGAACAAACAACTTCACGTGAGGGCTCTTCCAGGTGTTGGGAGCTTCCCTTAGGAGCTACATTAGGCATCAGGGGTTTCAATCGGAAGCTCTAGAAGAATAGTCAAGATTGATGCAAAGCATCAGCGTGGTTACAGAGCATGGTTTAACTTGGTTGTCCAACTCTTGGGAGATGCCACATAAGTTTAGCTGTCTCATGTGACCATAATCATACAGACCTTACACTAAGCTGGAACCTCTAAGTTATTGCACGAGCTGCTGCAGACATCAAATCTCAGAAACACAGCACTGCTACTTTCCACACAAGCTCACTCTAGGGGCTCTGATGTTCTCTTCATTTGTGCGCATCCTCTTTCAACTTCCTCATCTTACAGCATGTATGGATTATGATTTGTTCACTGGACAGTGTGGATCAAGACAGTTGTGGCATCTATGTGGCACTGTCTTCCGTTGCTCTTCCAGGTCACTTATTTGCCAAGCTGAGGGCATTAGCAGTATCATTCTGTCCGACATAGCACATTACCATCTGGGTTGCTCCATCTGAACACATCTAGGTGGGGAAACAACCTTTAGAACGCATGCATTACATCGCATGCCATTAGATTGCGGTTTTTACAACGAAAGTCGTTACAACGACTTGCACTGGAGGGCGCTATAGGACAAGGAGTAGTTTAAATTACTATCCAACACCTTCCCTACTGTACGTAGGCTGGAGTTGGAATAGTAAATTAAACTACTCCTAAGTCCAGCGCCCTCCAACGCAAGTCGTTGTAACGACTTGCGTTGTTAAAACCGCGATCTAATGGCATGCGATGTAATGCATGCGTGGTATCGTCATACATCCATCTAGGTGTAGTGTCTTGTAAAAAAAAAGAATGCCGGAACTCTTTTGGTTCCCACTGTATACAATAGGCCTGTGACCTAAGCATTGGAGGGATGAGTTGGAGGCGGCTTCAAATGTTGAGTTCTGAATTACACGCAGCAGAAAAAAGACGTGTAAAATTGCTCTCCATGTGTGGCGTGGTTATTGGCGAGTGCCGAGGCTGGCAGGACACTACAACCGGCGATGAGATAGAGGATATGAAGCCCGTTCACTGAAAGCGCTCTTTCAGAGAGTTTGCTGTGGTCCAGCAACCTGCTTGTGCCTGTCACGTGTGCCACAGTCAAAGTGCAGCATCCATGCTAGCAGAGGTGGAGTCTCAGCACAACGCCAGCCCGTATAAAACGCTTGAAGATAAATAAAGAGATATTAAATACCATACGCTAAACGGAGTAAGAACCCTAAAGGCGGATGCAACCAGGTTACATAAGCAGCGCACAGCGATTGTTCAATACAAATTAAACTGAATTCCATGTGCTACAAAGCAGAGATTAACCAGGTGGTTGTGAAGAAACATTTAAGCACAAAGTCAACCAATGTTATCTGCTTTCATGGACTTATAGAGTACAAAGATTTACTCAAGGTAAAGAAAAATAAACATGAAAAAGCACCAAAAACATTCAAACATTGTCCAAAGATCACTCTAAAGTAAATGGATGTTCGATACTACTCATAATTGACAGAGGTGCGTCGATAACTATCATGCCTGAGGAGAAGTATAGAGAACTGTCTCTGTTACCACAACTTACAAAGTCCAAAACTAAAGTATATACCTGGGCTGCCTCAACGCCCTTAAAAAGTCAAGGTTCTTTTGTAGCCACAATGAAACATAAGAAAACTGTTGTACAAGCACAGCTTCAAGTGCCTGTTTGCTGAGTTTCAACACTGCTGCTGATTATGTAACTGATATCAGTGAACTACAATATGAATGCCCACCATGAAATTGCAAGCCAATTTACTTCATTATTTCATGGGCTAGGAAAACTCAAAACAATGAAAGTAAAGTTACATATAAATGAAGATGTTCATCCGGTTTCACAAAGACACAGAAGAATTGCGTTTCACTTGCAAGAAGCTGTTGAAAAGGAACTTAATTCATTGCTTAAGCATGATATAATTGAACACTCTACTAGTCCAATGCCGTATGTTTCTCCTATTGTAGTATTGCCTATAAGAGACAGTGAAGGAGCTGTATGCATTCGCATTGACATGCGTCAGGCCAACGAGGCGATTGAGCAAGAGAGACATCCAAGTCCACACATTGCTGATATGTTAACTCAATTGAACGGTGCAAAGTTCTTCTCTCGACTCGACTTAAATAAAGGATATCACCAATTGGAGCTTGAAGAAAAATCCAGATACATTACAACCTTTTCTACGCATATTGGTTTGTTTCGCTACAAGCGATTGAGTTTTGGTATATGCTCTGCTGCAGAACTTTTCCAAGCCGTCATTCGATGTATCATACAGCCTGTAGTGAATGCATTTAAATATAGTGATGACATATTGGTTTTCAGAGCCACACAGAAAGAGCATGACAAAGCTCTCATGCAAGTATTTTGTTTGCTGAACGATGCAGACTTAACTCTGAATGCTGACAAATGTGAATTCCACAAGAAAAGCTTCAAATTGTTTGGTCATATATTTTCTGAATATTTTCTAAATAGAGCCAAAAGTGCAAGCATTATCTACTGCAAATCTCCCTCAAGACATTTCTATGTTACGATCATTTCTTGGAATGGCCAGTTACTGTTCTAGATACATACAAGACTTTGCTACGGTCAGTGCACCGATACCAGAAATAACGAGAAAGGGTTTGTCTTTTCATTGGTTACGAGAATGTGAGAAGAGCTCCAAAAAAATCAAACAGGCAATCAAGAGTGCCGCTGAAATGGACTACTTTGATCCCAAACTTCATACAGAGGTTGTAGTTGACGCTAGCCCTGTCTGGTTAGGTGCAATCCTTGCACAGCACAACGAACAACCAAATGTCTGGAGACATATTGTGACATACACCATTAAAAGCCTGTCACAAACGGAACGTGCTTACTCGCAACCTGAGAAAGAAAGTTTGCCAGTCGTCTGGCTTGCAAATATTTCCATGTGTTTTTGTACGGAAAGCTTCACAGTAGTGACTGATCATCAAGCACTGTTAAGGCTATTCGACAATCCCAATGCCAAAATGCCTCCTAGAATTGAAGTTTGGGGTTTGAGGGTACAAGAATACAATTATACAGTTCTTCATCGTTTAGGGAAAGTTCAGAATCCTGCTGAATATTTTTCAAGAGTGCCCTTACAGTGCCCTGGTACCCCATCTAGGACAGCGAAGACCTACTTCAATTTTATTGTGAAATCGAGCACACCAGCTACCATGTCTTTAGAACAAATTGTCCCTGCCACAAGCCAAGATAGTGACATGTTGAAGTTAAAAGACATTGTTGCTCATCAGTCGTGGAACCAGTACTCTAGACTTCTCAATAATGACAGAGTATTTAAAGTTCAAAAATGTAAGAGATGAACTTTCAGTTACTCAAGAAGGCCTCATTCTGCGAGGTACATGAATTGTTATTCCCGAGAGGCTTCGGCAACAAGTGATCGATGTCGCCCATGAGGGGCATCGAGGAATAGTTGCTTCCAAGAGAGCTCTCCATGACCCAGTCTGTTTTCCATATCTCGATGAAAAGGTCGGAAAATAATTAAAGACTTGTCTTATATGCAACTGTCTTTCATCTCAAGTCATTCAGCACGCTCTGAACATGTCAGAATTGCCACATCATGCTTGGGAGAGAGTTGCCATTGCTTTCTTTGGTCCTCTTGAGAATGGATATCATCCTCTAGTCATTGTTGATGAATACTCCGGTTTTCCACTGGTAGAAGGCGTTTAATCCAATACACATGAAAAGGTCACTCAAAAATTAGATGCCATCTTTGCGACATGGGGTGTATCTGAAATCTTGATGTCTGATAACGGCCCACATTTTAACAGAAGACAATTCAAAGACTTTCTAATCACCTCAATATGAAGCATCAAAAAAGCACTCATCTTTGGCTCCAGGCCAATGGTCTGATAGAACGGTTAATGAGTACTCTAAAGAAAGCTGTTCAGCATGCTGCATGCTGTATTGAAGAAGCTCGCCCTCAAAGCTGTTTTAAACACTACTCTTCGAGCTTACCATTTGACCCCTCATTCAACAACAGGGGAAAGCCCTGTGACTCTCATGTTTGGAAGAGCCATGACAACTAAGCTGCCCCATTGGACCAACATCAGATCCAAGAATGAGGAAGACATTCATACTATATATATATTTTGTTTTTTTCCAAGGTGTATTTTTTATTCAGGGATTCAGGAATACAATGAGAGGAGGATTTTTGAGACACTAAGGGGCCGATTCCGATCTCGGCCGGTAGGGCTCCGAATCGGATTCGGCTTAACCGGATCCGATTCGGAGCCCTATTTCCCGACCGATTCGTACGCGCGTCCGGGCGAGCGAGTACGATGCGTATTCGCCGACCGACTCGTCCGGGCGTCCCGACCGCTCCGACCGACTCGATCCCGGGTCGAACCGCACCGACCGACTCGCACGGACACGACTCGCACCGCGCAATGGAGACGTTCCCCGGCCGGGTAAGTACGATGCGCGCCGCGAGCAGTCCGACCGAGCCGCGCACTCCGGCTCGAAAGAGCTGTCGGAGCCGTACTTTGGGGTCCGTGTCGGACCCCCTGTACGCGTAGCCGTGCGAGTCGCACACAGGGGGACCCATGGGTCCCCCCTACCTGTGCGTGTATGGCGCGAATCGCTTCGCCGCGTACATGCTGTAGGGGCGCCCTTGTCCGCATCGCACCCATTGAGTCAATGGGAGCCCACGTACGCGTTGTATGACAGGCTCCCATTGACTTCAATGGGAGTCCGACCGACTCGAGTCCAATGGCATACGTGCGCATCGTACTCGTTCGGTCGGGCTGCACGGGTCCGATTCGGTCGGAAATCTCTCCGGGTCCGGCTCGGTCGGAGAGATTTCCGGCCCGAATCGGAATCGGCCCCTAAGGGGGTAAGAAAAAAACAATAATAACACTCTGTTATATTAAATGTATATATAACCTGTACAGTCTTGTGCACAATAGTGCTCGTGCAAAACTACGTGAACGGCGCAAGTGACAAGTGCAAAAAGTAGCGAAAAACGGCACAGGAAGAACAAGGTTGTCAATATATACAAAAGACTTTTTGTGGTTCCAATTCATTGACAAAGAAATTAAATGAGATAAATGACTGAGGTGGACCACAAAATTATGCTGTACTGTTGACGGCGTTTCGACCTGTATACCTTTCAGGTCATCATCAGGACCAGGTTAAGAGATTTAAGAGAGTGGTAATGCTGGAAAACAAATCCAGCAGGCAAAATGAGTAGCACCTTAGGTTAAGTGTGCTGAGGGGGTGGCTGGTCGTGGCGGTGGCCAAGGTAATCCGGAGTTGAGGGCAATCCTTTGATGCAACAGGGGGGCCCGATTCAACAGGAGCATGGTGCCCAGGTTGTAACTTTAAGTGGTAGTATTGTGTTTGACCATATATTCACTTCATTTATTCTGGATAACAGAGGTAAACACGCAATAAGTGGTTTATCATCAAATTACTCCGGCAATGCACAGGAGAAATATGCATCAAATAAGTTGAGTTCTCCTCACAGACAGGGGGCCTCATTACGACTTGCCGGGGCACAGCGGTGGCCGATTCCGATTCTGGCCGGAAAACGTACCGACCGACTCGGAGCCGGAATTAATTCCGACCGACACGTACCGGTGCAGCCCGACCCGCCAAGTACGATGAGAAGCGAGCAAAACCCGACCGACTCGTACGGAACACAAGCCGAAGGACCAAGCCGCGCGGAAAACAGCAATCCGGCCGGAAAAACACGCGATTCGAACCGACCGACTCGCACCCGGTACAATACCGAACGAGACGTACCCGCGGACTCCCACCCGCCAAGTACGATGCAAGGCGTGGAAAACACGACCGAGTCGCACGGAGGACAAGCCGTACGACCGACACGCATACAAAACTGCGAGCCGAAGCAACCCAAAACACCGTGACCGACGCGTAAGCAGCATAGAAAACAGCACAAACACAGCGTGAACGAAACGGACGAGCCCGTACGAGACAACTGCAGGGTCCGACTCGGTCACAAGAACGTCTCCTACATGCACGAAAAGTACAAAGGGAAAATACACAAAAAAAGGCCAAACAAGCAATTACAAAGCCAATAAATACTGGGGGAGGGGCAGGGAACAAAGACACACCCACAACTCCACCCATATAAAGGACACAAATCCCTACCATGATCCTTTGCAAATTCAAATTACCTGCCAGCACTCAACAGACTGCAACCACACACCCACAGCTCATCCATCACACAAGCCACACACCATCAGCACCACAACAAATAGAAACCTCACATACACCTAGCAAAACACACACTCACACACCTTCACCTGCACACCAACACACACATCACTCACCATCACCACCCATCACCATGCCCCCAAAGAAGAATCACAAGTTCCTAGATAGTGAATTGGAAGCCCTGGTAGATGAGATCCTCAGGGTAGAGCCACAGCTCTTTGGTACACTGGTCCAACAGACACCCATGTCACAGAAAACAAAGATGTGGGAGAGGATCGTCGACAGGGTGAACGCACAATCACCATGTTTGCGCACAAAGACAGACATCCAGAACAGGTGGTATGACGTGCGCAGGAGGGTGAAGGAGCTGCTGAAGAAGGACTACATCTTGAGCCAATACACCGGCAGTGGCCCTCCTGCCAAGCCAGTATACCTCAGGCCCTGGGAGGAGAAGGTGCGGGCCATCCTACCACCAGTGAGCGTCTATGGACTAGAAAACATCCCAGAGCCTGGTGAGTACACAACAAATGTACACAATATTCTGCGACTACACACACACATCACTGTCAAGGGAGAGTCAAACCATGCACTCTTAGCAAATACACAGCAACCAGAACAGAATCATCCCAAAATGTGTATGTCACTCAGAGAAACACAACACATGCCATCACAAAGTGACATTTAACATCACATGTACAAACACAACTACAACTACAGCTAGGCAGTGGCACAAATATAACTGACAAACACATCCAGACAAGTAGCCACCACTACAACACCAGCACACAGTGAAGCCCACTGTATGCTGGGCAAGTCAGTGTAGCCAATAGCATGATGGGAGTTGTAGGCACAGATATTGCTCACCCCCACAACTGTCCCATCAACACCACCCTGAACCATGCGCACATCACAGGGAGTGGAAAACAACTTACAAGATGGCTGACACTGGCTACTGCTGTGGGGAGCACAAGGCCCTGCTGGCAACTGTGCACCAACCAACAGCAGGACACCACTGACTGACATCCTGAAAGACAACTTGCACTCCCTGCAATGGAAGCACCTTCCATGGTGGAATATCTGGCTGGGTGGGAAGGAGGACTCACAGCCCTGACCATAGTTACCAGCAGCGTTTCTCACACACACCCCTAACACAAACTCCACAAAACTCACCTGGGAGAATGCATTGCCTCACACTCCAATCAAATATCCCACAAAGAACCACAACCCTGGGTCATGCTGAGTGAAGCACAGGGACACACATGGGACTTGTAGCAAAACTAACCCCAGGATAACACTGTCAGCCATCTTGTCAGCACAGGCACACAACCCCACAGGGAAGCAGAGTCAAAGGGAAGGAAGCATGGGCATGCTGGGAAGGGGGGTGGAGGCAATAGCATGATGGGAGTGGTAGTCACAGCTCAACATCCCCCACCCACATGGCCCAGCAAGCTCACCCTCAAGCAAGCACACCCCACAGAGAGTGGAAAGCCCCATCAAAGATGTCTGACACTGGTGCTCTGTTGTGGGGATCACAAGGCCATGCTGGGAACTGGCCACCAACCAACAGCATGATACCACTGTCAGCCATCTTGCCATTGCTCTCACACTCACACACAGTGAAGTCCACCCAAAAGCAAGTAAGTATGGGCATGCTGGGAAGTGGGGTGGAGGCAATAGCATGATGGGAGTGGTAGTCACAGCTCAACATCCCCCACCCACATGGCCCAGCAAGCTCACACTCAAGCATGCACACCCCACAGAGAGTGGAAAGCCCCATCAAAGATGTCTGACACTAGTGCTCTGTTGTGGGGAGCACAAGGCCCTGCTGGCAACTGTGCAACAACCAACAGCAGGACACCACTGCCAGCCATCTTGCCATTGCTCTCACACTCACACACACTGAAGTCCACCCAAAAGCAAGTAAGTATGGGCATGCTGGGAAGTGGGGTGGAGGCAATAGAATGATGGGAGTGGTAGTCACAGATATTGGTCACCCCCACAACTGTCCCATCAACACCACCCTGAACCATGCGCACATCACAGGGCGTGGAAAACAACTGACAAGATGGCTGATACTGGCTACTGCTGTGGGTAGCACAAGGCCCTGCTGGCAACTGTGCAACAACCAACAGCAGGACACCACTGACTGACATCCTGAAAGACAACCTGCACTCCCTGCAATGGAAGCACGGTCCATGGTGGGATATCTGGCTGGGTGGGAAGGAGGACTCACAGCACTGACCATAGTCACAAGCACCTCCCCTCACACCCCCCTCAACACATACTCCACAGAAGCCACATGGCGGAATGCAATGCCTCACATCCTAACTCAAGGTCCCACAAAGAACCACCACCCTGGGTCATGCTGTGTGAAGCACAGGGACACTCCTGGGACATTTAGCCAAACAACTGCCCGGACAACACTCCCAGCCATCCTGTCAGCACAGGCAGCCCACCCCACAGGGAAGCAGAGTCAAAAGGAAGGAAGTATGGGCATGCTGGGAAGTGGGGTGGAGGCAATAGCATGATGGGAGTGGTAGGCACAGATATTGGTCACCCCCACAACTGTCCCATCAACACCACCCTGAACCATGCGCACATCACAGGGAGTGGAAAACAACTGACAAGATGGCTGACACTGGGCACTGCTGTGGGGAGCACAAGGCCCTGCTGGCAACTGTGCAACAACCAACAGCAGGACACCAGTGCCAGCCATCTTGCCATTGCTCTCACACACACACACTGAAGTCCACCCAAAAGCAAGTAAGTATGGGCATGCTGGGAAGTGGGGTGGAGGCAATAGCATGATGGGAGTGGTAGTCACAGATATTGGTCACCCCCACAACTGTCCCATCAACACCACCCTGAACCATGCGCACATCACAGGGAGTGGAAAACAACTGACAAGATGGCTGACACTGGCTACTGCTGTGGGGAGCACAAGGCCCTGCTGGCAACTGTGTAACAACCAACAGCAGGACACCACTGACTGACATCCTGAAAGACAACTTGCACTCCCTGCAATGGAAGCACGTTCCATGGTGGAATATCTGGCTGGGTGGGAAGGAGGACTCACAGCCCTGACCATAGTTACCAGCAGCGTTTCTCACACACACCCCTAACACAAACTCCACAAAACTCACCTGGGAGAATGCATTGCCTCACACTCCAATCAAATATCCCACAAATAACCACAACCCTGGGTCATGCTGAGTGAAGCACAGGGACACACATGGGACTTGTAGCAAAACTAACCCCAGGATAACACTGTCAGCCATCTTGTCAGCACAGGCACACAACCCCACAGGGAAGCAGAGTCAAAGGGAAGGAAGCATGGGCATGCTGGGAAGGGGGGTGGAGGCAATAGCATGATGGGAGTGGTAGTCACAGCTCAACATCCCCCACCCACATGGCCCAGCAAGCTCACCCTCAAGCAAGCACACCCCACAGAGAGTGGAAAGCCCCATCAAAGATGTCTGACACTGGTGCTCTGTTGTGGGGATCACAAGGCCATGCTGGGAACTGGCCACCAACCAACAGCATGATACCACTGTCAGCCATCTTGCCATTGCTCTCACACTCACACACAGTGAAGTCCACCCAAAAGCAAGTAAGTATGGGCATGCTGGGAAGTGGGGTGGAGGCAATAGCATGATGGGAGTGGTAGTCACAGCTCAACATCCCCCACCCACATGGCCCAGCAAGCTCACACTCAAGCATGCACACCCCACAGAGAGTGGAAAGCCCCATCAAAGATGTCTGACACTAGTTATCTGTTGTGGGGAGCACAAGGCCCTGCTGGCAACTGTGCAACAACCAACAGCAGGACACCACTGCCAGCCATCTTGCCATTGCTCTCACACTCACACACACTGAAGTCCACCCAAAAGCAAGTAAGTATGGGCATGCTGGGAAGTGGGGTGGAGGCAATAGAATGATGGGAGTGGTAGTCACAGATATTGGTCACCCCCACAACTGTCCCATCAACACCACCCTGAACCATGCGCACATCACAGGGCGTGGAAAACAACTGACAAGATGGCTGATACTGGCTACTGCTGTGGGTAGCACAAGGCCCTGCTGGCAACTGTGCAACAACCAACAGCAGGACACCACTGACTGACATCCTGAAAGACAACTTGCACTCCCTGCAATGGAAGCACGGTCCATGGTGGGATATCTGGCTGGGTGGGAAGGAGGACTCACAGCACTGACCATAGTCACAAGCACCTCCCCTCACACCCCCCCTCAACACATACTCCACAGAAGCCACCTGGCGGAATGCAATGCCTCACATCCTAACTCAAGGTCCCACAAAGAACCACCACCCTGGGTCATGCTGTGTGAAGCACAGGGACACTCCTGGGACATTTAGCCAAACAACTGCCCGGACAACACTCCCAGCCATCCTGTCAGCACAGGCAGCCCACCCCACAGGGAAGCAGAGTCAAAAGGAAGGAAGTATGGGCATGCTGGGAAGTGGGGTGGAGGCAATAGCATGATGGGAGTGGTAGGCACAGATATTGGTCACCCCCACAACTGTCCCATCAACACCACCCTGAACCATGCGCACATCACAGGGAGTGGAAAACAACTGACAAGATGGCTGACACTGGGCACTGCTGTGGGGAGCACAAGGCCCTGCTGGCAACTGTGCAACAACCAACAGCAGGACACCACTGCCAGCCATCTTGCCATTGCTCTCACACACACACACTGAAGTCCACCCAAAAGCAAGTAAGTATGGGCATGCTGGGAAGTGGGGTGGAGGCAATAGCATGATGGGAGTGGTAGTCACAGATATTGGTCACCCCCACAACTGTCCCATCAACACCACCCTGAACCATGCGCACATCACAGGGAGTGGAAAACAACTGACAAGATGGCTGACACTGGCTACTGCTGTGGGGAGCACAAGGCCCTGCTGGCAACTGTGCAACAACCAACAGCAGGTCACCACTGACTGACATCCTGAAAGACAACTTGCACTCCCTGCAATGGAAGCACGGTCCATGGTGGGATATCTGGCTGGGTGGGAAGGAGGAGCGGATGACAACCAAATACAACCAATGCAGACCATGTACACACCCCCAACATTCACATAGAAATGCCCAAATAATGCAGGACAATGTGCTACACCAATATCAACCCCTGACTGTGACAACTTAGGACAATGCATTGTACAGGCCCGCATCCAGAGGCACAGTCACAACTGTCAGGTGTGTCAACCATTGATGCCTGCAGAAACATAACATACATTGTGTGTGTCTCCCAAAAACAGGTGATGATGGGGACACAGCAGCAGATGCTGAGGAGTCCTCGTCCCAGGCTCAAGAGGATACGGAGCTCACTGGTGTGGAACAGCCTCTGCCCTCCTCGGATGACGAAGACTTACCTGGCACCTCCGGAGCAAGTCATCATGCAGCACCAGCAGGACCAGCAGCTGCACCCCCTGCACCCACCCCTCCAACGACTATCAACACACATACCACCCCTGCCGACACGGACAGACCAAGGAGCACCACCACCACAAGCACAGGGACCCTGGACCAACGTGGGGTCATGGACACCACCACCACCAACAACCCACAATGTGGCCCAGGGTCACCTGTGCCTGCCACCTCAGGTACTGCACGTGTCGCCAGGGGTGGTGGGAGGGGTGGGAGACATAGGTCGCTGCTCACAGAGGGGTCTGGACTGCATGATGACCCACAACTGGCACGCATAGCCGATGCGTACCAGTCCAGCACCGGAGAGTTCAGCCAGGTAGTGTGGCTCCTCAGGGACATCAAACAGCAGCAGGCTGCCCATCATGCCCGCTAGGACTCACACATGTCCCGCGTGGAGTCCAAGTGGGACACACTGCAAGAGATGACGGCGGTGCATAGGGACATATTACAATGCCTCCGCCAGATGAGCAGCAACCAGTCAACACCTCCCTGTGTGCCCACAACATCTGCTGCTGAAACAACTGCAACTGCCACAGGGAGGCAGGATGACTCTGGCGGAGAGTCCCCTGCACCGCAGCAGCCTGCACTTGAGGATCCCCCCCCAAAGAAGAGGGGCCGTCCGAGGAGGGGCAAGTGAGAGGCCGATGGCCATGTGCAACCCCCAGGTAGCCAAAACCTGTTCTGGAGAATAACCTTTGTGCGCAAACTGTTCACCCTGTTGACTGCAACACAACTCTCCCACATGACATGGGGAGCTCAAGTTGGAACAATGTCTCTGATTACTGTGGACTTTACTCTGGACATTTCTGCTACCAGGACTTCCAAATTATCTAGGAACTTTGGATCACAATCACAATGTACAGCACCCAACAACCTGTGCACTATACTCACACATGTATGTCAATAAACTCACTTATACACCATACTTGCCTCTGTTGTGATTCCAATGTTGTCTCAGAAGTTGCGATGATGATCGGGGAAATGACACTGTGCATGCTAACTGCTACAGCAAGTACAACACCGGCATGTGAGTCATGGCGACTTCACACATATGGGGGAGGCACACCACCAGGGCTACACAACACATACACACCATGGACATCTGACTCATCGCCTACACTGGTGTTGCCAGGAAATACGTTGCATTGCACAGACCCAACACCTATTCACAGTCTGTGTTAACTAGCCCACTGGTGCAGTAAGCAAATGTCAGTCAGATGTGTGACCACAGACAACGCACATCACATAGTGAAGCACAGGTTTATTACACATTTGCAACATGTTGAAACCACCACAGATGCAAGGTAATCCCACCTGGCAGCGGGCACATAGTCAACAAGTGTAGAAAGAAGGAAGTCCATGGGTGTGGTGCACATCACCTGTAGGGACACAATAGCTACCACCCGGGAAGTCGAATCACGGTATTGGGGATCACAGTTGACCAAACGACTCTGAAAGTACCCTGTGAAGGACAGAAATGACACACAGTCAAAAGTACTGAAGAACAGGACAGAACTGCAATACTCATGCACAATACATGTTACAAGATACCCACCCAGAACCAAGTTAGCATGTCAACACTGTTGGGGAGTACAGACTACCTGCAAGGACACATCGCTACACGCATACAGACATGTAGCCCATGGACACACTCAAACAGCACCAGAGCACCACCAACACATATCATGCAAACTCACATCATTGACATGCCATCTCTGGATACTCACATTCAGCTGAAGAAGTTGGTGATCAGCTGTGTGCGGACATCACCCTCAACATCTTCATCATCATCACTGGCATCGTGGTCCAGGCCAGGATCCTCCACAGGTGGCGGACGTTGGTCATCGTCATCCAGGATGAGAGGCAACTCCTTCCGCACTGCCAGGTTGTGGAGCATGCAGCAGACGATGATAATCTTGCACACCTTTGCTGGGGCATATGGGAGGGACCCTCCTGTCTTGTCGAGGCAGCGGAAGCGGCTCTTCAGGAGACCAAATGTCCGCTCAATCACTCTCCTGGTCCGACCATGTGCCTCATTGTAGCGCATCTGGGCTGGTGTCACAGGGTTCCTGAGGGGCGTCAGCAACCACGGCATGTTGGGGTATCCGGAGTCACCTACATACAGACAATTGCACATTAGCAGAGTTGGAAAAGAGGGTGGAACACTACATAGCAGAACACACACAATGGTACAAAGTCAGTACACACCTACAAGCCAGGCACGCTGGTTCCGCATCTGTGCCATCATCCTCGGGATGCGACTACTCCTCATCACGTACGCATCGTGTGCAGAACCAGGGAAACGGGCACACACGTGTGTGATGCTCATATCTGCAAGACAGACCACCAGTGCATTGACCGAGTGGTAGTGTTTGCGGTTACGGTAGGCCTGCTCTTGGGCCTGTGGTGGTACCAACGCCACATGTGTCCCATCAATGGAGCCAATGACATGCGGCATCCTCCCCAGGGCATAGAAGTCACTCTTCATGCCAGTGAGTCGTTGGAGTCTAGGGAAATAGATGTACTGGTTCAGGTATATCAACATAGCCTCCAAAACATCCCGGAGCACACGGCTGAACATGGTCTGTGACATCCCACCAGCAGTCGCCAGAGTGTGTTGAAAGGTACCAGTGGCAAAGAAGTGTAGGGCTGCCATCACCTTCACCTTGGGGGTCAGCGCTGTAGGGTACGGACGGCCAGGTTGCAAATGTGGTGCCAAGCGCACTGCCAAATCCTCAATCAGCTGCCTGGTGAAGCGGTACCGTCGGATGCTGTCCCGTTCCACCATCGTTGCCAGGTCAGGGAATGGTCTATGGACAGCTGGTGCCCTGCAGTGCATAGGTGAAGAAAGCAAGATTGTCAGTCACCCCACATATGTGGCATTGAACACACTCAACATCACATGATACATCATAATGAGGCACAAGTACATGATGTGTGCAGTTCCGTACGGATATGTATGGCACATACATGGCCAATATCTAACATCACAGTCCAACAAGTGGCATCAAGAAGTCCCAGGTCATGCCATCGGATACCATGAGGCCGTGTCCCAGTACCCATCTCCTGCTGCCAAATAACAAACACACGCCACAGTGACATGTGAGGACTGACGTGCCCCAGGCATCACAGCTCAACGACAGGTAGATTCCCAGGGACCCTGTATTGCCACATGGACACTGGCATGACATGGTGTATCATGTATACACCACAGCAAAACAACCATGAGCCCCACAGGTAGTGGTCCGTGTTGCCTCGGCAGGACAGACATGGACGTCTGTGACACACACACGCACAACATCAAAGTCCATGCACAAACAACGTGGATGTGGAGACTGCCTCCCATTGTGCACATGAAATCAGAGACATTGTAATCACAACATGCACACAGACTGTGGAGGACCATCAACATTGTGCCAATGGGTCACCCTGCGTTGAACATAACGTCCCACATGGGACTCAGGGGGTATGTGACATGACATACACATACACCACCGTGAACTGTGACCATGCCACATGCACAGATATGAACAGTTGCACATCACAGTGGTCATGTACACGAAACACCAAGGATTCTGTCCCCATAAACACGTGCACAGCCTGGGGGTGGCTGCCCCCATGTGACACCCACAGAACAACATGTTCACCCCCATACACGGAATAGGTAATGCAGCCTTACATGCCCTAGGATACAGTTTGGACAGGCTGTGGTGTTGTAGGTGTGCCCCTCACTGCCTGGGAAGTATATGTGGCTGGCATATGTTCACCTGTGACAGGCATGGTGACATATGCCAGTGACTTGTACAGGGATGCGTTGGACAGCAAGGGACCGATCAGTGCGCACACATTGGCCATTGCATTCAATGTGCGCTGGTACGCGTTGTATTGGCAATACGCCTTGGACAGCAATGGACCGATCAGTGCGCACACATTGGCCATTGCATTCAATGTGCGCTGGTACGCGTTGTATTGGCAATACGCCTTGGACAGCAATGGACTGATCAGTGCGCACACATTGGCCATTGCATTCAATGTGCGCTGGTACGCGTTGTATTGGCAATGCGCCTTGGACAGCAATGGACCGATCAGTACGCACACATTGGCCATTGCATTCAATGTGCGCTGGTACGCGTTGTATTGGCAATATGCCTGGACAGCAATGGACCGATCAGTGCGCACACATTGGCCATTGCATTCAATGTGCGCTGGTACGCGTTGTATTGGCAATACGCCTTGGACAGCAATGGACCGATCAGTGCGCACACATTGGCCATTGCATTCAATGTGCGCTGGTACGCGTTGTATTGGCAATACGCCTTGGACAGCAATGGACCGATCAGTGCGCACACATTGGCCATTGCATTCAATGTGTGCGGGTACGCGTTGTTTCCCATGTACGCGTTGAACAGCAATGGTCCGATCGGTGTGCCCGGCCGGCCCATTGCATTCAATGTGTGCGGGTACGCGTTGTATCCTATGTACGCGTTGAACAGCAATGGTCCGATCGGTGTGCCCGGCCGGCCCATTGCATTCAATGTGTGCGGGTACGCGTTGTTTTCCATGTACGCGTTGAACAGCAATGGTCCGATCGGTGTGCCCGGCCGGCCCATTGCATTCAATGTGTGCGGGTACGCGTTGTATCCTATGTACGCGTTGAACAGCAATGGTCCGATCGGTGTGCCCGGCCGGCCCATTGCATTCAATGTGTGCGGGTACGCGTTGTATCCTATGTACGCGTTGAACAGCAATGGTCCGATCGGTGTGCCCGGCCGGCCCATTGCATTCAATGTGTGCGGGTACGCGTTGTTTCCCATGTACGCGTTGAACAGCAATGGTCCGATCGGTGCGCACCCATTGGCTATGGCCTGGCCTGGCAACGGACGCGTTTTCAAAATTTGAACGAGTCTGATGCTGTAAATTCAGATGGTCACCCACAACAATGTTGCAATTTCATGTGTGTCACGAAGTTGAACATTTGAAGGATGCTGGGGGCGTGTGTAAGTGGTGCAATTCCATGGATTGGCCAGATTCAGATGATGCAAACGACTTGGACCTATCACTTTGGACACATGGGACAGTATCTGCCTCTGCAGCACACATATAATGCTGGCTGTTCCCCTGAGAGCTCACTTGCCTGCACTACATGCTCCAGGACGACATCTGCCACTACACTGCTGCTGTATCTGCACCCTCTGGACCCTGCAATGGCACGTACTGTGGAGAGAGCCCCAGCCTTCAGCACTGAGGAGAACCAGGCCCTGCTGGATGGCCTCCTTCCACAGTGCAGCAAGCTGTATGGGAAAGCAGGGGAGCAGGTGAGTGTTCTGTCCACTGCCTTTCTAAATGTGCATGTTGTCTGACTAGCAAGGCTAACAGTCTGCACGCCACTGGCTAGCAGGCTCACTGAGTAGTTGTCACCCCCCATAATGTGTAGTTACATGCACTGGACAGGTATAGTGCAGTGACAGTGCATTTAAACTAGGTTTTACTTCCCAGGCAATGATACCATGTAGTAACTGCTGGCATACTGTCCATAGCCATCGTTGCACTGCCTGTGTACATCATGTGCCCCTGTGATTGAGACATGTATATCCAACTGTGTAATGCACGGATATGTTGCATGTGTAGTAATGGCATTCTCACTTTGTTATCCTCACAGGTTGATGCCCACCAGAAGCAGAAGATATGGCTGACCATCGTCCGGGCAGTGAGATCCGTGGGGGTCTACAAGCACCGGATCCGCAACTGCCAGAAGAGGTGGCAGGACCTTCGGGGCTGGACACGGAGGATCGCACGGGTCCAGCTGAAGCTGTCGCCTCCTCGCAGGAGGGGCGGACACCGGACCCTGACCCCCACATGCTGAGGATCCTGGCGGTGGTCTTCCCTGATCTGGATGGGCAGCTGAAGGCCAGAGAGCAGCAAGGAGGGGGTGAGTCCATGTCTGCATTGTGAACTATGTCTGCCATGCTATGTGCCCTCCTCTGGCCTGGTTAAACTTCCACAGTACATCAGTCTTGTGGTCCAGGACCCATGTCCCTCTATTGTGCACTGCCCACTCCTCATCTGATACCCAGGTGTGGCCCTTACAGTCAGGGTATTGTGTCACTTGGGTACTGTGTCCTTGCAGTTTGCTTGACTCAAGGTGGGAGACAGCATCTGTTTCCCTGACTCTGTGGTGGGCATCATGGGTGGGTCCATTGCTTACACATTGCCTGTGTTCTGACATGTGTTCTGCGTGTGATTTTGATATGTGGCCCAATTGCTGAGCTGATCCACCACATGTGCCTGAGGTATCTGGCACACACCCATGCTGCGGGTGGGAACAATGTTTGTGCCCCAGGAGTGTGTATATAACGTGTGTCACACATACTTAGCCAGCTGCCTACTGTCCAGGGCTCATCCCTCATTCATGTGGGACAGGACAGTCATGCCTACTCCAGGCCATACAATACACTCTGTACTCCCACTGCCGTGTATCAGCTGACACGTTTTGCTCAGTGATTCGTCCCCTTAGGTGTCTGCCTCGGTGTCAGTGTGCTGTGGCTTTGTTGTCAGGTCTGCTGGGGTGTTCCTCGGTTGGGGCTCCGCATGCCACCGGAGATGTGACCATAGGAGATGATACATGTGTGACACATAGGTGTTTGATCACCTGACCGTGCAGACTGGGGTATGCGAATATGAGGTTCAGGCAGCTGTTTCCCATACACAGCAGATTGTGATGTGCTCAGGTGCAGAGGGTAGTGTTACAGGTCTCCCATATGTACAATGGGTATAACCTGGACAGATGAGGGTACAGATGATGTGGTGTGTGGGGGATGTACATGTGCACTTGTTCAGCTCCAGGACTTGCATTCCCCATGATCTACTATTGTGACACAGTGCAGAGTGTTGTTGTCTGGCTGCCCTGCCCATGTGACTGGAAACAGTTATGTATGACTTAGCAGGCATGGCTGTGCCATGACATGTGACTTCCTATTAGTGATCCTGCAGGGGAGTGACATTTGCTACATGCACACCATTGTGGCAATGTCTATCAGGACATGGGTGCATCATGGTGTCTGTCACTGGTATGCATCACATGCATTTCCTATTTGACTCTGGGCATCCCTTTCATCCGGACACCTGCACTGACTCAGTGGCAAGAGTTGTGATGTGTGCATGTCCACATGCTTCACCGGGTTCTCTGCACTGTCCAAATACTGTGTAGGTGGTGCATGTGTCCACACCGGGGTTTTGCCAACCCACAGACACCATACAGATGGGTGCAAGGCCAGGTGGGATGTGAGTGCCATGGTTGACCATCAGACTGACAATTGACTTCTCCTGTTCTGTTTGTGCAGTTTTAGCAATGTTCAACTAAGGATGCCAGGGCTTGCTCTGTAATGTGCTGTACTTACTGTGGTGTGTGCGTTCGGTGCAGGTGACTGATGTCTGTCTGTTTCCCTATTGATTGCAGATACATCCACGGCCACAGGAGGGGACAGCTCCACGGACCAGGAGGAGCCGCAGAGCCAGACTGGGTCAGCAGCCGAGGAGTGGTCGGAGGGACCCAGTGGCACGGAGGGCGAGGGGAGCCACACCGAGGAGTCCTCAGCACCATCCACCTCAGCTGAGGACCAGAGCAACTCGGACGATGACTCCCTTATGGAGGCGGGTGTCAGCAGCCACCACATCCCAGCTAGTGTTGCTGTCCCCGCCACCACCACCACCACCACCACCACCGCCCTCCCGTTGGCTCCCATTCCCGAGGTCCGTGGAGGCTCCCATGTTCGGGAGCGTGTCTCCTTCAGGCCAGGCACTGCACCCCCTGCACCTGTGTCCCCTGCTGCCCTGAGTGAGGAGTCTGTGTACCTCCTCCGCCAGCTCCATGTAGGACAGACAGCGATGCTGAGTGTCCTCCATGCACACACCAGTCTGTTGACTCAGCTGGTGTCATTCAAGGAGGGCATCTCATCGGGCATGTCTGACCTACAGAGGGGCAATAGGTCCATGGACTCCTCCCTGACGGCAGCAGTGTCCCTCCTCCGACAGTCCCTCACCCCTCCTGCCTCTGCCCCATCCACACTCCCCTGCACCTTACCCGTCCCAAGCACACACACACTGGCACAGGCACACACCAGCACAGACACATGCAGCACACGGACACACATGCCAGAAACAAGACGCACACGCACGCACCGTCAGGGGACTGCAACCACACTCACAGGGGATGGGGCACAGGCACAAACACACGCATCCACAAGCACTGCGCAGTCCTCAGTTGCCTCTCCCTCCAAAGACCCCTCCCTTGCCTCACCTGCAACCCCATACACACAGCGGCTCTTCCTCTGTGACCTTGGCCTCTCCCCCTCCGACCCAGCTGATCCAGCATTCAGGGGGAAGAGGAAGCCCACTCACACGGAGTGGAGTGCCCCTGGCCCCCGGACACCATCCCCCAGGCGCGGACCGACTGAGGCCCCCACCGCAAGTCCCCCCGGTCCCGGAAGAGCAAGACCCCGCCGCCGCCCTGCAGCTCAGGCACCAAGTCTCCTTCCTCCATCCCTCAGGCCCCCACTCCACAGGTGCCCCCACAACACCCTGCCCCAGGTTCCCCCACCCACAGATACACCATCCCCAGAAGGGTCAGGCCTTCTCCTCCTGCCACTTGCTCTTCCGGCCCCACACCCCCCGCTACGCTTGTCTGTACCACTGATGTGGTGAGGGTGTCCTTCCCCTCTGTCCTGCCCACCTTTCCTGATCCCCATTCTCCTCCCCTGGAGGTGGGCACTGCAGTGGAGTCCACTATCACCCTGTCTGACTTGGGCGCTGCAGTGGCGGACCTGTCCACTCCATCTGCAGGGTCCACTGCAGTTGTGCCGGCACCCACAACATCTGAGTCATGCCCCCCAGTTGTGCCGGCACACACCATGTCAGACACCTCCACTGCAGTTGTCAGTGGCTCTCCAGCACCCACCACCCCTTCCCTGCCTCCTCCTGGTGAGCCCTGATCCTGTCCCTGCGGTGCCTGGCCTGCCCCCCGTATGCCCCTCCTAGGGGATTGTCCCCGGTTGTGATCAGTGCAGGCATGCATAGGGTGACATCTGCCACTGTCACCCTGTATAGACTTCCTTGATGGACTGGCCATTGGCCTTTGTTGATACCTTGCAGTTCTTCCAAGTTTTGAACCCACATGCTGAATAAAGCAACTTTCTGTTCTCTAGTGGTTTTGCTTCTGATGTACATGATGTTGATGATTCTAACCGTGCCCTTGCTGCAGTGATGGTGATTTTTGGACTCATGAAAATGAAGTGTTACTGTGCATGTACCCATGTGTTCCAGGGGGACAGTGTCCTATCCTGTGGTGAATCCATGTCGTCCTTAGTAGCATCTGAGGGTGTCATGTATTCAATATTTGGCAATGGGATTTCCTACTTACATTAGCAATGTCACATCTGTGGGTTCCACCCATGCACATCTGTTGTGTTTGCCATTGTTCAATTAGTCTAGTTCCCTGACCGTGTGGCCATCTCCACTGGACATGCAGGTTTGGGCATCAATGGGGAAGGACTCTTCTGTGTTGTCAGTGCAACTTGCTATACATGTGTGTTGGATCTGTGCTGTTGATTTCGTTGACATTCCCATGACCAGGCTGATGTGACGGGAGCCTTCATTTGGTGCTAATTGTTGACTGTGTGACCAAGTGTTCTGCTGACATGATGGAGCCCTACTGATGCGACATATGGCACAGCTTTCCTCACACAGGAGTGGAGTCCCCTCATGGCAGTGTGTACTCCTGTGACATCTCGTGCGCCCAAGGTGTGTGTTGTATGAGCATGTGTGTGTGTTCACTTCCATGTTGCTGTGCATGCTGGGATCCCTAGTGATGTTCCTGTTTGTGATGCTTGCTGAGTTGAGCTATGTTCCCCCAAAGTCTTCTCCCTGGGTTCTCTGTGATGTGGGTGCATGGCACATTACTGGTCATCAGGGTGTCACCCATAGGTGTGTTTGCTGTCAGGGCTGAGTTTGTGGGCAGACGCTGATGTGTCACAGTCCGGATTCCCTTTGCACTTGTTGTTGACACCTGTCATGTGATTTCTGGTTTGTGTTAGCTTTCATTGGTTGTGACACGTTGTGTGTGTGACTGCTGGCACTCCTCAGGGCTGCAATGTTGGTAGTTGTCTATGTGTGTCCTTTGTGGGTGACCTTGGCTTCTTCATAGGTGTGTGACTGTGGCTGGGATCCCATTGGTTGGTGTGGTATTGCCGTCATGTCCATGTACAGCGTAGTGTGCAGTGTGTCAGACATTCAGGAGTCTGGTAGAGTGGCCATGTGTGATGTGTTCCTGCACCTTGGTTCCCACCACCCCCCTGGGATTGTCATGGGTGCATGTGCAATGTCACCAGTGCATGTGAGCTTCACTGCTGCACATTGTTGGAGGTCGAGGTGTGTGGTGTTGAGTGTGTGCAGATGAGAGTTGTTGCCCGGCTAGACCCCTGCCTCCATGTTGGCCTTGGCTGACAGGCCATGCTGGTTGATTTGTGCTTGTGTAGGTGTGATGGTAGTTTGTTGCTCAGGACACATGACTGTGGTTCACAGTGTGAACGACATCTAGCTTTGTCATCACAGTGGGATTGTAATGCAGCCCAGGGTCACCACATTGTGGGGGCCCTGGGTGTGGTGCTGTGGTGTCTGTGTGTCTTGCTGTGTCAGTTGCTGTTCCTACATGCTTGTGTGACATGTGTGATTTGTGCTCCCACTCATCTGACAATGCCTGATTGCCCACATAGGGGATTTGGATCCATGAGTTACCTTTGTGTGGCACTGTATGCACGTCTGTGTAATTGGTATTCAGGCCTCCTCATGTGTTGTGTGTTTGCCTGGGGACACTGGTACCCCCCCCCCTCACCTGTTGTGTTTGATGTGCAGTGTGGGTCTGCCTGTTTGTGCATCTGCACCACTGCATTGGCATATCTTTAGTGTGCCATTGGCTGTATGTTGTTTGGTGTGTTTGCCCTGCTGTCCCTGGGACTCCTAGGTCATCAGTCAGCACAATGATCATTGTGTGTGTCCCCCATTGCTGCCATGGTATGGTATCTGTTCACCTCCCTTCTACAGTCTCCACTGGGTATCTGAATTTGTGTGCCCATTGGTGCAAATATGTGGGTCTGCATTCTGATGGTCACTTCTGTCATTGAGTCATTGATGAGTGTTGACAGTGTCAGCCCCCATGGGTGATGTTTGTCTGCACATGGCCAAAGGTATGTCTTGTTTGCACTGCACTGTTTGCCTCCCCCATTCTATGTTGCTATGGGACACAAGCACTACTTTGCCACTGATGTGTTTGTTGTTCTGTGACCAGGAATAATCCATGCAGTTTGGCAGTTGCAGCTTATTCTTTGTCAACACATACATTTTGGTCACTGTGATGATGGGGGTTTGGACCCCATTGCCACAATGTTCAATATGTGCTTCAGCTATGGACCCCACACTCACATTTTGGTCACTGTGATGATGGGGGTTTGGACCCCATTGCCACAATGTTCAATATGTGCTTCAGCTATGGACCCCACACTCACATTTTGGTCACTGTGATGATGGGGGTCTGGACCCCACTGCCACAATGTTCAATATGTGCTTCAGCTATGGACCCCACACTCACATTTTGGTCACTGTGATGATGGGGGTTTGGACCCCATTGCCACAATGTTCAATATGTGCTTCAGCTATGGACCCCACACTCACATTTTGGTCACTGTGATGATGGGGGTTTGGACCCCATTGCCACAATGTTCAATATGTGCTTCAGCTATGGACCCCACACTCACATTTTGGTCACTGTGATGATGGGGGTCTGGACCCCACTGCCACAATGTTCAATATGTGCTTCAGCTATGGACCCCACACATACACATTTTGGTCACTGTGATGATGGGGGTTTGGACCCCATTGCCACAATGTTCAATATGTGCTTCAGCTATGGACCCCACACTCACATTTTGGTCACTGTGATACAATACAATACAATACACAACATTTATAGAGCGCAACAGCTACCTCAGACAGAGGTGTCCCGGCGCTAGCATGATCCAGCAGCAAAGGGGAGACAGATCTCCGAAACCGAAACGTAATTAACTAGTCCCGGCTAAAAAGCCATGTTTTTAGAGCTTTCCTGAACTCCCCTTCTTCCGGTATATGCCGAAGTCTAACCGGAAGTGAGTTCCACAATTTGGTCACTCCAACTGAGAAAGCCCTACCTCCAATACGAGCCTTTGCAAATCGGGGGACACACAGCAAGTTCTGTGAGTTAGAACGTAACACTCGCCTTTGCTGATAAGGGCGGATACGTTTTTGATGTAATTGGGACCGCTGCCGTTCACGGCCCTGAATGCAATTGTCAAGGCCTTAAACTCTATACGCTGTACAACTGGCAGCCAGTGAAGTCGTTTAGCATGTGGAGAAATATGTTGTCTAAATGGCACTCTTCTAATCAATCTTACTGCTGCATTTTGCACCATCTGCAATCTTTTTATCAAGTATGCCGGGAGGCCAAGGAACAGACTGTTGGCATAATCAAGCCTTGAAGTCACCGTAGCATGAACGACTAATTTTCGACAGTTCTCTGGCAGAAGAAAAGAAATTTCCTCAGACTTTTCAAAATTCCAAAACAAATAGATGTAATGGAACGTATTTGGGGAGCAAATGTCATTTCAGCATCCCATTTTACACCCAAGTTTTTTACCGTAGAAGATGGAGAAGGTGGAGAGCCCATTTCCTCCGGCCACCACAGACCCGATGGAGGGGGAATTTTTACCAAAAACAACACCTCAGTTTTCTCTGTGTTCAGTTTTAATTTGTTATTGTTCATCCATCTAGCAACATCACACAGGCAGCCCCTGAGCCTCTCGAAGGTGTTTGCAGATAAATCCCTGAAGGAGAACACCAATTGAGTGATGATGGGGGTTTGGACCCCATTGCCACAATGGTCAATATGTGCTTCAGCTATGGACCCCACACTCACATTTTGGTCACTGTGATGATGGGGCTTTGGACCCCATTGCCACAATGGTCATGGCCTGCTTGCATTGTGGGTGCCACACACATTTATGTGTGGCACTTGTGATAGGGGGTCACATTGTATGTCCACAGTCCTGTTCAGTGTTGTAGGCATTTGACACAGTCTACACACGCTTGTCATGGTGTTGGGGGGATGTCTTTGTGTTGCATTCTTTCTGCTGGTGTGTGCTTCTTGTGGCATGTATTTGCCATCCTGTGAGTGGGGGTGGTAGTAGTAGGCATCCAGCCCCCCCTGGGTAGAGGTGGCAGTAGTGGGAGGCACCTGGCACCCCCTGGGTAGAGGTGGTAGTAGTGGTAGGCACCTGTCACCCCCTGGGTAGAGGTGGTAGTAGTGGTAGGCACCTGGCACCCCCTGGGTAGAGGTGGCAGTAGTGGGAGGCACCTGGCACCCCTGGGTAGAGGTGGTAGTAGTGGTAGGCACCTGGCACCCCCATGGGTAGAGGTGGTAGTAGTGGTAGGCACCTGGCACCCCCTGGGTAGAGGTGGTAGTAGTGGTAGGCACCTGGCTCCCCCCTGGGTAGAGGTGGCAGTGGTGACAGGCATCCGGGCCACTATGTGTATATGTGGCATTGGTGATGGGCATCCCGCCCCTATGGTGCTGCTGTTTCTGGAGTAAGTAATTTCTGCATCCCTGTGTGTGTGTGTGATATGTCAGGTACGTGTAGTTTGTGTTTGTGGTTGGTGTCTGACTTACCTTCTGCGCCGTACGCGTCCGTGCCTGTTCCGGTAGTAGATGTAGAATATTGGTAGGATCGGAACGATGGGATTCATTGTTGGTTCGTCTCGTTCGTCTTCGTCGTTGCTTCGCCTCGTCCTCGTCGCTGGCGTGTTCGTCTCGTAGCCGTGGATCGTGTTGTGGCGCGAATCGGAGCTTATGTGCGCCTCTCCCGGATGCTTTGACGTGCCGTGCGTAGCGACGGGTTCGGCGCGTACGGGAAGCGCATCGTACTTGTCCGGCCAGACGGGGCTGCTTTTTGGCTTCCGGGCGACTTGTATCTGCGTTTACGGATCCGGCTCGGTCGGGGATCAGGACCTGTATTGGGTGAGTACGACTCGGTCGGAATCTGCGCTGTTGTGCGCATCGTACTTGTTCGTTCGGATTAATGTGAGGATCGGTCGGGAAACAGGCATTCGCATGGCTTTTTTCCCGACCGAAAGGCGCTGGGTGCGTCTCCGACCGAGATCGGAATCGACCCCTATGTCATATGAGGAAGTAGAACTGAAGAAATAAACATTACATAGTTCTAGGTCCTGGGAAGATTACATAAGCATGCAAGCCTGAGTATAAAGATTATTTAAAGGTTGAACCTGAGCCTGTTGTGTGCCAAGGTAGGGCCAAACAATTTAAATACAGTCTTCAGTTATCCCAAGCTTAGTACAGGATCCCTATACTGCACATGGGGAGGTGGTGCAGACTCCTTTGTTAGGAAAATTCTCCTGTAGTTATCTTCCCTCTCTATTCTCACCAGAATCTGACTGGGACAGAAATTAGGCTTGAACGCCAAATAAAACTGGTCCCCATTAGTAAATCAGATAGCTAAATAAGCACTGGAAAAGCCAATCGGTCTTCCCTCTGGGACCCACCGGCTTTGCCATTGGTTTGAACCATGCAGCACAGCATCTTTTTTATTTTTTATTTTAATTTTTCAAAAACCTTTATTTAACATAGTCAGCATTACCAACATACATTTTGCATCAAGTCAAAGCACAGTGCACATAGGGTCATTTACGGAGTACCTCAATAGTGGGGGAAGCATTCAGACAAAAAACAATATAGTATACAACATGGCAAAGCACCCATGGACAACACATATCTAGAATATGTGGGGACAGCACTGCAGAGGGGGGCAACAGGTCCGGCCAGGGGGAGAGGGGAACAGGGAGGGAGAGGGCTACTGACCAACACCGCGGCCGCCGCGGGCGGAGAGCCGGCGGGGAGCACGGGAGAGGCAGTCTGGCTCGAATGTGATCGGGTGTGGAGGTATGTCATCAGGGGCCCCATATGTCGAGCGGGCGAGACCTAGCAGGCATAAGGTCCCAGAATTCAGACAATAGAGTTTGACATCTCGATGTATCTTCAAGCCAGTGGGCGAACTTAGGCGCTGGCCTGCGCCCCCAGCACATGGACACCCTACGCCGCGCAAGGACAAGCAGCATTGCGACCAATCGACGAGAGGCTTCCGGGCAGAACTTGACAAAGCCCAGCAAGCATAACGGTGAGTCGGGCTGGACCGGTACGGAGATGATCTCAGAAAGGGCGGCGCAGACCTCCCGCCAGAAATCCGACACCTTTGGGCATAACCAAGCAAGATGAGCGAAATCCGCAGCAGGGGCAGAACAACGCAAGCACCTGTCGGTAGGAATGAGTCCCAATTTATGTAGCTGAACAGGGGTACGGTATAGCCTGTGCAAGTATTTGAAGTGTATAAGGCGGAGGAGGTAGTTGGGAGATAGTTTCTTCGTCTGGCTGCAGCAATAAAGCCAGTCGGCTTGGGAGATGTCCATACCAAGGTCCTCGCCCCACGCCGTGCGGGCGCGATCAGTGGAGACGAAGGAGGTCGACAACATAAGGGCGTATAATTTGGTCACCAGCTTCCGGGGGGAGGGGGAGGAATATATAAAGTCAAGCGAGAGCATCGAAGGTGGAGGATGTGGGAACGTGGGGTGTAATTCCCTGCAAATAGCCCGCAGCTGATAAAAGAGCAGTGTGTCCATAGGGCCAGAGATAGCGGGAAGAGAATAGAAGGTGTTTCCGGTGTAGAGATCCGCCAGTGTCTCCAGCCCCAAGCGGGCGGCATGCTTGGACATGCTGGATGGATGGAAGGGGGGGAAAGCAGGGTGGCGCACAATCGGTATAGTATTTGCCGATAGCATCGGAGCGTTTGAAAGACGACGCAATCCCGACCAGGCCCAGCGCAAGGTCTCGACCGTGTCCACCTCAGCTCGTGTGCGGCCGGCCGGAGCAAACAGGGCGGTGGTCAGAGGCCAAGGGGCAGCAAGATCCGCTTCGACCGCAACGTGCGGCTGGTAAGGGGAGGGGTGGATCCAGAAATGTAGGAAGCTGGCCTGTGCACTTAAGGCATATAGTTTAAAATTGGGGGCGCCCATGCCTCCAGCCGACATGGGGAGAGTGAGGACATCATATGCAATCCTGGGCTGCTTGCCAGCCCAGACTAGAGAAATGATCAGGGAGCGAATCTTACGGAAAAAATGGGCAGTCAGTGGTATGGGAATATTCAAAAAGAGGTAAAGAAATTTCGGGAGGACTACCATCTTGGCGATGGCAATACGCCCAGCCAGCGACAAGGGGAGCCGGTTCCAATGAGGTATTTTGGACTCGAGCCAGTCTACCGCACGTCCAAAATTGGCCTTCCAGAGATCGTCCAGATCCCTGCTCAGCCAGATACCTAAATAGCGGGTGGGGCCGGAGGCCCATTCAAAAGGAAAGTCTGGGGTGAATGGCTTGGTGGCATCAGTAAGAGGGAACAGCACTGACTTGCTCCAATTCACCTGTATGCCGGAGACTCCACCAAACCTTATTATCTCACGCACAAGGGGGCTGAGATGGTCTTGGGGGTGGCGGACATACAGTGCAATATCATCCGCATACATGGAGACCAGGAGGGCACGGGCAGAGAAGCCGATGCCCCTCTGAGTATGGTGTTGCCGGGGTCTGGCCGCAAGAGGCTCCATCGCAATAGCGAAGAGCATAGGGGAGAGCGGGCACCCCTGCTGAGTACCGCGCTCGATTAGAATGGGGTCAGAGACTTGTCCATTGAGCCGAAGGCGGGCAGTAGGGCGCGTATAAAGAAGTAGAATTTAGCAAATAAAGACATTGCTGAAGCCGAAGCGCGGCAGGAGATAGAATAAGAAGGGCCACTCTAAGGTGTTGAATGCCTTGGTGGCATCGAGAAGAGCAGCCACTGCAGGGAGGCTAGGATTAATCTGATGCAGGACGGAAAATATTGTCCGGAGGTTGTGAGATGTTGCGCGGCCCGGAATGGAACCAGACTGGTCCGGAAGAGCAATGAGGGGCATAAGGCGGAGAAGATGGGAGGGTACCAGTTTCGCAAAAATCTTATTGTCCGTATTGATTAAAGAAAGGGGGCGATAAGAGTCGCGGCAATACAGGGGTTTGTCCGGCTTAAGAAGAAGTGTTATCATTGCCTCACGGAGCGATGGCGGGAGGAGGCCACTATCGAAGGAGTCATTATACATGGCAGCCAGGTGCGGCACCAGGAGCGGGGCAAATGTCTTATAGAACGAAGCAGGGAGGCCGTCTGAGCCAGGGGCCTTGTCACCGGGCAAACTAGTAATGGCGGCAAGTATTTCTTCTTTAGAAAAGGGCTCGTCGAGAAATTCACGGTGATAGTCTTCGAGCCAAACGAGTGAGATGGTATCAAAATATTGGTTGAAGTCCTCACGCGAAGGTGTGGAGCCCGCAGCGTAGAGGTGCGTGTAATACTCCGTAAAACTTGACTTTAGTTCCTCAGGGGAGGTAGTTCTAGCAGGGCCGCCGTCCTGAAGTGCCGCAACATACGATGCGGCACGGGGGGGACGAAGGAGGTTGGCCAGAGTCTTGTCAGGCCGATCGCCCTCGCCGAAGCGGCGCGCCGGGGCCTCTCTGCCAAGGAAGGAGAGTTCCCTCTCGGCCTCCCTGGCAAATTCTGAGTGTTTTTCGTGCAGACGAGCGAGTGTCTCGGAGTCGGGGTGGATTGCCTGAGCAGAGTCCAAAGCCTTGATCTCCAATTCTAGTTTTTCTAATGTGGTGCGGATGGAGCGGAGGACTCCGGATTGTTTAGAAATACACTCGCCGCGAATCACAGCCTTAAAACCTTCCCACAGAGTGGACGACAAATCTACGGAGCCGACGTTCAAGTCAAAATAGTTAGAGATCGCAGTTTGGATCTCGTCACAGAAGACGGAGTCGCGGAGAGAATTCGGGGGGAGCCGCCAGGGGAAGGCCCTCTGTGGGGAGTTAGGAAGGCGAAGACAAAGCTGGACTGGCGCATGGTCAGAGAAAGTGCGCGCCATATTATTGGCGGAAGTTAGCCAGGTGAGGACGTCAGGGGAGGTGATCCAAAGATCAATACGGGACCAGCAGCCACGGGCACCGGTGACGCAAGTTCCCTCGCGGGCCTCAGGCCACATGTGACGACATGCATCATACATTGAGTTATCGACAAGTATGGACTGCAGGAGAGCCGCAGATCGTGGGTGTGACGAGTGGGGGCCAGAGCGGTCAAGGACTGCAGAAAGGGTAACGTTAAAATCCCCCCCCAGAGGAATGCCGCAGGGCCCAAAGACGATATTAAGTGCCATACATTAGTAAAAAAGGCAGGGTCGTCCGAGTTAGGACCGTATACAGCAGCAATCGTCATTGGTTGGGAAAGTAGGGAGCCATGTAAAATAACATACCGTCCCTCAGGGTTTGTGTGCCATGGAAGCCCCCTATGTATCAAAATGGACACTCCTCGATAGTAGGTGGAATAGAAAGAGGAGTGCGATTCACCACAGTGGCGCAACTGGAGCCTAGCAGAGGTCGCAGGCAACAGGTGAGTCTCTTGTAAAAGGCAGATGTCAACTTTATGCCGGAGTAGGTGTGAAGGAATGAGCCGGGCTTTGCGGTGATCGTTAAGGCCATGAATATTCCAGGACCAGCATATGGTGTCAGTCATACTGTGTGAGAGCAAAGAAGGATGGATCGCAGGGCAGCGAGTATGAGCTGTGGCCGGAAGCCAGTGTGTATAGCGGGGAGATCATATTTGGATAGTGAAAAGGAGAGGTAGCTGCTTGGAGCCTGAAATGGAGCCAGCAAATACCTGCAAAGAAGGAAAGTGTAACAACGGGGGGAATAGCAAGAATGCGAGAGTAGGGAGGCAGGCAGTAACCCCCAAAGGGCACCAGTCGAAGGGAGGGTGAGGTGCCTAGCACAAACGCAATGCAGTGATCGGGCGCAGCAGTGGTGTAATGCATACTGAAGAGATACAAAAAATGAGAACATATAAACAATAACTCCTCAAAAAAAAAAAAACCCCAAAGAACCCACTACCCCCGCCCCAAACATACCCACCCCATCGCATAAAGAGTGGAAGCATGAATCTTACAATGTGAAAGCAAAAGAAGCACGAAAACCACAAAAGCGCCTCTGAAGGCGGACACAACAACCAAACACCCCTCCACCCACCACCCACACCAACCCCCCAAACAGGTCGAGCAACCACCCACACCAACCCCAGGGGACCCCAACCGGGAGGGGAAGAATCAGCAACAGAGGTGGGAATCATCCCGTGGGGGCATGGCAGCGCCCAGCGTACCCCCCTGCCAGAAAAGGCAGGGTGGCCAAGCCAAAACTATCAGCAGACAACAAAGGAAGTTAATACAATACGTCCAAGGAATAGCCAGTAAGCCCAGTGAATAAATGCAGTGGTAAGCAACGGCCAGTTAAACAGTCAGGGGGCAGCCAAAGGAAAGGGACCGACATTGTGCTCTACAGTCTTGTACAGGAAGACCAGGGGCCAAGAACAAGTGAGGGGTGCATTTCAGTCATTGTCACTCAAATTGGCTGCAACAGGGTCTTGAGAGCTGGCTGGAGTGGTGTGGTGAGAGCGGTCCAACTGTTTAGCAAAAGCGAGGGCTCCCTTTGGATCTGGGAATACCAGGGTTTTAGAACCCTGTCTGACCCGCAATTTGGCCGGGTAGGCTAACGAGTAGGACACTTCGTGTTTTTGCAAAATGCGTTTTGTGGGCAGGAACTCACGGCGGGCAGCCTGCACAGCCAGGTTGTAGTCGGGGGTAGAAAGACAAAGTATTACCTTGGTGGCGGATCTCACCTCTCTCCCTGGCAGCCCGGAGGACCGCGTCCCGGTCCCGGAAATTTAAGATCTTTGCAATGATCGGGCGAGCAGGCAGACCAGGGGCAGGCCGAGGGAGCGGTGCGCTCTTTCCACGATAAAGACCTGGGAAAGCGCGTCTCCAAACAGTTCTCGTAACAGCTGCTCCACATAATCCTCCATCTTAGATATGTTGGTGGACTCCGGCACTCCGGTAATGCGGAGGTTACTCCTGCGGGAGCGGTCCTCCAAATCTTCATTCTTAGAGCGAATGAGGTCGAGGATTTTGTCCATTTGGAGTAATCTTTGGCGGTCTTGGGTGGCGGAGTCCTCCACATCAGGCACTCTTGACTCGACGTGGAGCAGACGGCCATCATGCGCATCCACCCTGGACTTGACCACATCAAGGCGGGAAGCCAACTGTTCAAGCTGGGTGGCAATCCCAGACACCGCCGACTTCACCTCCAGCATGATGGCTTTCAAGTCATCTTCACGTGAGGCAGCCATTTCTGTGGATGCAGGCAGGTCGCCCCCGTCAGCAGTGGCGCCCTCCTGACGCGTCTGCCTCCGTTGCTCGAAGGTGAGCCGGGGCTGTTTAGGGTCAGCCTTACCCATGGTGGCCGCCAAGAGCAGGGAGCCTCAAGAGGGCCCGCAGCGGTCCAGGTGGAGAGTGTGCCAGAAAGGACACAGGCAGCGGGGATAAAGGGGGGGCGAGGGAGATCCCCCCCCACGAGGCAAATGTGCAACAGGCGCGGGGCCTGGGCTGCGAATGCGACGGTGGAGGCAGCGGGCGCAGGCCCCCCAGCCAAGCCGCGGCCACCCACCCAGGGAGGTGCAGTTCAGGAGGCAGCCGGGGTCCGACACAAGAGGCTCCGCGCCGGAGTCCGTGTTGGCGCAAAGGTCAGGCCACAATCACCGCAACACGATGGTGCAGTAGAACGCATGCACCGCGGCAGTCCCTGGTCCGTAGTGCAATGAAGGGCCACAGCAGTGAAGAGCGCCGTGTGGGCAGGGAGGGCCTGGACGGATAGTTGATGAGGCGGTGATGGGGTGAACCAAGCTGGCGGCGTGTGGAGAGACTGCGGCAAAGGGAGCAGGCCACAGCGGCGCAGACTGAGAGGCACCCGCAACAACAGAAGGATCGGAGAGCCAGGCCGGGGGTGCAGGCACACACCAGTGCACCCCGGAGTCGCGCTGGAGCAGAGGGCGGACTGTAGGCCGTGGCAACGAGTCGGCGCACTCCCTGGTCGTGGGCCCCCGCAACAGATCCCCGTGCACCGCCGGTGACCACACAAGCGGGAGGAGTGGCAGCGGGGCGGCCGGAGGCACAGCGTCAGCAGGCAGACCCAGCCGGGAGTAGCAAGGGGGCAGCAACCTGCAGCGGGAGGACACGGGGAACGCGCCGCCCGCCTCACCCGGCCCACTAGCGTGGAGATTGAAGACACGCGGGGCGCCCTCTCAGGGTCAGAACAGGCCGGGCGGTATGGCAAGCGCGATCCCTAGCCCGCCACAGAGCGCCCGAAGCAGCAAGACTCACCGGCGGGAAACTCGATGTTGGGGCTGCAGGGCCAGTGGTGGGAGATCCGGACGTCGTGCGGCAAAGAGCGGGCAGCGCAGGCCAGGCCCAGATGAGTGAGCAGGATCCAGGGCCCGGTCCTCCGGAGGCGCTGTAACCAATCGCAGCCGGTTCGTAGGGCTGCGATGAACGGCTCTAAAGATGCCACAAGTGCAGGTGAGCCGCGAAGGTAGGGTTACAGGCAGCGATGTGCAATGAGTCTACCGGATTGTTGAAGGATTAAAGGATTGGCCGGCAGAGCCCACTCAAGGTGCGGCCATCTTGCAGCCGGCTAAGCCACGCCCCCCAGACATTCATACTATGGACTTTGGTTTCAAATGGAAAATGAAAACATATGCTGACAGACAACATCATGTAAATGATGTCACCTTTACACGAGGAGATCAAGTCCTTGTCAGACAATCCAAAAAAAGAAAGTCTGATGTCCCTTTTGAGTATGAACCCTTTACTATCACTAACACCAAAGGACACATGGTGAATGCCCAGCGTCCTAGGAAGTCTCTTATGAGAGACTCCTCTCACTTTCGACATGTGGCTCATCACTCACCAAACATCGATGTCAATGTCGAGACTGGATCCAGACAGACTTGATGATGCTGGATCTGCTGATGATTCCACCTCACCTGTGCAGATCGCTGACACTTCAACTGTCAGATCTCAGTTTCCAGTCACCCGACCAGGACGCGTGATTCAGGCGCCACAATGCTTAATTGAAAAATTGTAATTGCCTGTATATATATGATTATATGTGTATTTATTCTTGTATTTATTTGTGTACTTATTTATCAATTTGCTTATTCATTTTGAAAAGTTGTAACTTTATTTAACAAAGCGGGAGATGTAGTGTCGTGTAAATAAAAGAAAGCTAGAACTCTTTTGGTTCCCACTCTATACCGTAGGCCTGTGACGTAGGCGTTGGAGGGATAAGTTAAAGGCAGACTTTGAATGCTGATTATTCACTTACACGCAGCTGAATAAAGACGTGTAAAATTACTCTCAGTGTTGCGTGGTTATTGGAAAGTGCATAGGCTGACAGGACACTACACTAGGGTAACCAGGTTAGAGTCAAGACAGGAAGGACCTGGTGCTATGTCTTCTTTCCTTGTTTGAGTTCCTTCATGTTCACAAGGACAACTGTTCTTTACTGCCCACAGTTGTTTTCCTCCTTTGCTTCTCTCAGTTCCTTTTGTTGGCTTTTCTTTTCTGCAGATTCTGCTAAATGCAACATTATTCTCTGTCTACCTGAATCAGTTGGTAACTCGCTGACCTTTAGTAGAACATCTAGAATTCTGGATAGCATGTCCTTTCCTCAGATGACCAATGAATTCCACATTATTTGTGTTTATGAATAGTTCTATGTTATTTGAATTAGGCAATATTGGTGTTCATTACATGTTGCTATCACCTATGATACATGTTCTATCTTTTATAATTTTACAAGCCATGTTTTGCAGCCGTTTGACAAAGCTAGTGGGGGTCTTGCTTTTTTAATTAATGGGAATATGCATGTGTGTGTGGTTGGATGAGTGGATAATTGTGAGAATGAGCAAAACTGTGGATGGATGAATGAGGAAGTACAGGAGTGGGTGGATGAGCGACCAAGTGGGTTTTTAGGGTTGGCAGATTTCTAGTCTCTCCTACTTAGTATATAAACATGCACCCCCATCGACCACCCACCCACTTATTGCCTCATCTTCACCTTCGCACAACTACACACATGCACAAACATACACACTTACACAAACTTGCATACATACACAGGCACATCTCTTAATGAAAAAACACTTTCACTTATTAATAAATCCAAACCAGACCTATTGGTTTTGCCAGGGCCGGGCATGAGTGAGCTGGGCCCAGGCCCGGGGTGCCAAAATTCTGAGGGGCACAGCAGAGAGCTGCCTGACTTAATGTCATGCAAACAGCAGCTCGTCCATTCCACTTGGCCTCAATCGTGTCCCGTTTAAGACTTTATAATCAGCCCTAAACGTACCTCAGCATAATTGTTAGTACCCCATCAATTCCCTGCCCTCCTACAATCTTCCTCACATTTCCTGCCGTCACACCACAATGACCCCCGGCCCCATAACATACACTAAATTTTCTTTCTGCCCAGGGCGCTGTACCGGTCAATCCGATTTAGGGCTGACCCTGGGCTTTGCCAAGGGTTGCTTTAAATAAGTTCTATTGCACGTGTGTTTTACTCTTGCTGTGTAGAAAAACAGAAATACGTAAATAGAACAAGTATTAGAAAAAAAGCCAGTTTAGCTGAGGGGTTTGCAAGTACTCATTTGACCTACATAGATTTCTATGCATGCTCATAGGTATTTTTAGGAATCCCAAGAAAGGCAAAACTCTATGCATTTGGGGCCACATGTACAATCATTTTTAACTGTCGCAAGCAGCGAATCGGGCTGTTTGCAACAGCTAAAACGGCCTGTAGCCTATATCAACCCTATTTTGCGAGTTGGTAACCTGTTACCGACTTGCAAAATAGAGTTTGCGAGTTGCTATTAGGAAGGGGCGTGCCAAGGGCGTCCCTTCCTAATAGCGAGCTGCAGGGGGATGTACGATTGTGACCGGAATGCGGTTGCAAAATAATCGCAGTTTACCACCTACTTCAAGTAGGTGGTAAGGCAGTCACAAACGGGAAGGGGTCCCTTTTGTGATTGGCAGCAAAAACGTTTTTTAAGAGCAGGCAAGAGTAGCCCCAAAAAATGGAACAGAAACGTTTCATTTTTCTTTTTTAAATGCATCCCATTTTCCTTTAAGGAAAACGGCCTGCATTTTAAAAAAAAACTGGTTTATTGAATGAGCAGTCAAAGACATGGTGGTCTGCTGACCCCAGCAGGCCACCATCCCTGTGAGTGCCGGCCATTCCCAATGGGTCACAAATTGCGACCTGCCTCAGGAATATTAATGAGGCAGGTCCCTCGCGACCCATTTGGGACTCAATAACAGTGTTTGAAACACTGTTGTAAATTTGATTTTGCGACTCGCTAATTGTGAGTTGCAAAAAATCGCAATTTGCGAGTCGCAAAATGAAATGGTCATTCATGTGGCTTTTAGTAGCTAAAAACTGCTTTTACTAGATATAAAAACGCTTTCCAAACTGCCTGGGTTGTAGGGCCACAGAATTTGAGTTGAGTCTATTCTTATGCCCACCACTAGTTTCAAGCATCTACTTTCGCTTTGGTTAAATAGACTTCAGGACAGGAAAGCAATAATTTCGCCTCGTGTTAAAACAAGAACCACATTCCCAAGGCAAGCCTCAATTATTGCCAGTGGTGGACAGTACGTTTAGGAGGGAGGGGGGCGGACGGGACACACACGCACACATACACATACACACTCTCAGCCATGCATTCACATGCGCCCACACACACACAAACACATCCATTCACAACACTCATTACCAAACATTCATACATACACGCACGCACGCACTCACAAAACATTAATTTTAAGAAAACACACAGACTTACCTGCAGCTCTGACTCGGATGTCCCAGGAGGCTTGGGACTGCTGCCTTCCCTCGGTCAGCCAACGAGGGAAGGCAGCAGTCCCAACGTCATCACAGAGTGGGATGGGGTCAGTGAGACTGCTGACCCCACCCCACTCTGTGATGAAGTGTCTCTGATTGACACTCGACCCTGGGCGCTTCAGGGCTTAAAACTGAAGCGCCCAGGTGCGAGGCAATCAGTGACGTTACCCCTCGTCACTAAGGGGGGGCCTCAGGGACCTTTGCTGCGCTGAGGAGGTCACGCCTTCAGGAGCTGTGACTTCCTCAGCCCAGCAAAGTTCAGCTCAGGCCGCCAGGAGCCTGTCATTAAGTGCATGTGTGGCGGCTCCTGGCTGCCAGACCTGAAAATGAACAGTGTCTGTCAGGCTGACCTTTGTTCAGCCTGACAGACACTGTTCATGAGGGGCAAAAGGGGGAGGGGGGGCGTGGCCCCTCAGCCCCAATGAACCGGCCACGGCTGGTTATTGCTGAAATTGAAAATCGCCTACTGCAAGACAGTTGATCAGCGCTGTGTAGCTCTTTAATCCACCTCTCCCACCTGGTGTCTGCCAGATTTGCAAAGTATTTTATAGACCTGTCGCAGGCTAAAGAAATCTGGGTAACCTGCTGAATAAACCATCTAAACTGTGTTATGGTTGCTTTATAAATGATGTAAGATAATCTAGTAAGCGAGCTCATTGACTTGAGTGCTTCATGCTGAGATCTTTCTGTGATCTGGTGGCAGGTCCGAAACCTGCAAAGGATGAATCGGCTGTTTGATCTTCTGAGCCCAGTTAACGAAGTACCAATTCTGTTGGTAATTGTGAATAACAGGCCTCAATTAGGAGTTATGAAGAGCGAAATTATCTTTCATGCATTAAATTTGTGACCTGCGATTACAAGTGTTTTTGAATGCAATTTTTCAGTATGCATGTAAATCCGCGGGCCGAAAAAAAGAAGAAAACACTTATATGTGGTAAGGTAAACATTTTCACCTTCAAGTTAAGTAAAGTTTGTTTTGGTTATTTAAAACCATAAATTACACATCACAAAATAATAAATTGAAAGGTTCAAAATGAGTTAAAACAATAACCTCATTCAGGAGAGCAATAACATCTCATGTTATCCTGTTCGCATTGCATCCCATTCTGTCTTGCAATACCTCTTTCGTAAAACCAGATATATAGTGTAGGTGTGACGATAAAATTTACTAAAAATGGAAGAAGAAGATATTCAGCTAAAAAAACATTTACTCAACCCCATTTTTGCCTACTGTCTTACACTTCCTCTTCCATAATGCCAGATATAAAGTGCAGATGTGACAAGATCAAATTTACTGAAAAGATGGAGGAAGACATCAAGCTAAAAAAAAAAAACATTTACTCAACCCCCCCTCCTCCTGTGAGATCTGCAATTAACATTGTAGGAAGCTGTTTTCTTCTTAAAGCACAGTTACTTTTCTTCCATACAAAACAAGTTGACACTTAGAACATTTTTGGGAGGAAAACCTTAACATGGGTTCCTATGGGAGAAAAGAAGGTTATCGGTTAGCAGGTAAGTAAACGACCTGCAAGAATAGTTGTTTGGGGTTAGAACCAAGGTTCCCCAAGGTTCGAAGAGGCACTCGAGATGCACCACCAGTGTCACTAGGGCAGCTGGGTGCAGAGTGCAGGGGCCCAATTTTAGCCAACGGGGCTAGGGGGGGCCTTAGGTCAGGGGCTGCTTACGAGCAGGCCACTCAGTTGTGGGAGCAAAACTCCTGGGGTTAAGATCAGCACTGCAGGGGCCAACGATCAGCGCAGGAGCTGCACCACTAGCGGCACAGAAGCGGACTGATGCTAAGTGCCAAGAAGACGTCAGGAGCCCTGTGAATTCCAATGGAGATCTCCGGTTGCATGGACACTGTCGGTTGGGCCACCCAGGGCTGTGGGGCGTCGGGTGCAGGGGTCTCTTTAGGCGTCAGGTTTTCTTACCAGCTAGGGTCGCGGTCGGGGGGACCCCTCAGGTTGAGGCTGCAGGCGTCGGGGAGAAGATCGAGGCACGTCGTGGATCACCGGATCCCAAGTCAGGATCACTGAGGAAACCTCCTCGTGGTGTTGGGCCCCTCGAACTCAGGCCATGGGCTTCATGTGCAGAGTGGTGCAGAATCACGGAGCCACCTGGATCCAGGTTCTGTGTTGGAGTCTCTGGTTTGAGCAAGTCTGGTGCTCACGGGAGACAGAGTCTGTTTGTTGAAGGCAGGGCAGGTTCTCCTGGTTCTGGATGGCTGCTGGCTGCTGGACATGCCGGGGTTTCGATGAGAGCAGGTCGGAGTCGGGACAGGCCAGTAGGGCTGGGGCCAAAGCAGTTGGTGTCCTCTTCTTCCTGTTTCAGCATGGCTCTTCGGTCCTTCTTCTTTCTTCCTCGAGTCTGAGGAGACAAAGTTCAGGGTTGCCCCTAAATACTAAATTTAGGGGTGGTACAGGGGAGTGCAGGTTGGGACCAATGAGTCCCTTCCTTGGGGTGAGTACATCCCCTATTATGCCACCCTCCAGTGGGAGGGGGGCATGAGCCTCTCTCTGATTGGCTGGGTCCCCTCATGTCCAAGATGGAGGGGACTGAGATGTGTGCTTCACCTCACCTACCCCACCTGAGGGGTGGGGTTGGTAAAGGTGGGCACACCTCTCTTCCTAACTGGGTTTCCCTCCGATTCTCCTGCCCAAAGTGGGGGTCAGAACTGATGGGAGCAAGTTGCTGGGGGCAGCAAAAGGCAGGGTCAGCCAACAAAGGTGGCAGGCCTTTGAAGCTTCCCCTTCGTGAACCCAGCCCATCCTGGGGGAGTAGGCATGACACCTCTGCCCAGGATGAGCTTTGTTTCTGGACCCAAAGAGTGGAGGCCCTCTACCCGGGGGTCCAGAAACCTGTCTGGTGGTGGCAAATGGTGGTAGCCATTCAGGAACCCCACCAGGGCTGGTCGTTTTTCAGGGAGCATCTCTAAGATGCTCTTTGAGTGCATTTCACCTTAAATCCCACACTGGCATCAGTGTGGGTTTAATGTGCTGAGAAGTTTGCTACCAAACTACCCAGTCCACAGTAAAGCCATTATGGAGATGTGGAGTTCGTAATGACCAACTCCCAGACCATATACTCTTTATGGCTTTACTGCACTTACAATGTCTAAGAATGGACTTAGACACTGTAGGGGTACAGTGCTCATCCAACTGTACCCTCAACTGTGATCTTCTGCACCCTGCTAGAGGGGTGACTTATTTAGGCCACGGGCAGTAGATTGCAGGCATGGCACACAGGGATGTGTGCCCTGTCAATTCTTCACTTTTCTCTGCACCAAAACACGCAGCCTGCAATGGCAGTGTGTGGGTGTTAAGGTGCAGAGCCTGTATGGCCCTTAAAGGCCTTCCCTGGTCACAGTGGCCATGGTACCTTTTACAAAGGGCTTACCTGCGGCCAGAGATGTGCCAATTATGGATACAAAGGTACAGTTTTGGGAAAGAACACAGGCCCTGGGAACCTGATTGGCAGGGACCCAGGGCACATCAAGTCAAAGTGCATCAAGTGTAAGGCAAAAAGTGGGAGGTAACCATGCAAAAAGGGGCACTTTCCTACAAACCTTTTATCTCACAATGACCTGTCCATAGAACTGGATATGTAGTGTGAATATAACAGCGCAAGATGTGCTAAAAGTGCAAGGGTAGCATAAAAGAGAAACAGGCATAGGGGTAAACTCTTCTGGACAGCAGTATCACACAATATTGTCTTGTACAACATTTTTGCCTATTGTCTTACCCTGCCTTTTCCATAATACCAAATATAAATTGCAGGTGTGACAAGATAACATTTATTCAAAATGGAAGAAAAAGACATTAAGCTTAAAACAATTACTCAACACCCCTCATAGTGTAGCATGCATAAGTAACATTTTATCTAAAAGTGACCTGTGCACTTTTTCCAGTTGGTGCAATATTTGCAATAAAGTGTGAAAAATAATGAGAAGAAGCATCAGATCAGGATATTCCTCAATAGTGTCCTCTCATATTCCCTTGGACCTTGTTGTTCCACAGAGCATGTATTTGTAAAGCGCACGTTCACTCAAGGGTACATTGACGCTGAATAACAGATGTTTGTTGTTACCCAACTCAATGGTACTCCTTTTATCACCCTCAGCTTGATGAAAGGCTGAGTCGACCTGCAGGATTTTGAACCTGTGACCATGAGATCGAACACAGGCCCCTACCAAGGACGCATTAGTCCACTAAGCCACCAGACCCAGCAACACCAGACCCACATCACTTCATGTCCTGTGTCGCTTCCATTATATCTGGAATAAAGTGCAGAAGTAACTGTGCCAAATCCGCCAAAAGAATGCCACGGTGAACATTGGAAACACTGAACGGCATCAGAGGGGAGCTATTGTTCATTCTTCCTTCACACTGCAGCGTCTAAACCTTTATCTGACAGCAGCCTATCGGCTTTTATGATAAATTTTGTGAAAGCCGCAACCACTCGGAGACATTCAACTTTCCGACAGAAGAGTAAGACATGATGACAGGTTCTGATGCCGTCCTGATTACACTGAAACATTTCCACCTTGGAATTAGCACGTCAACATTTCTGCCCAAAACCGGTGGCAAGTGACTCAAAAGGAAAACACAAAGTGAACATTTGAATGGAAAATAACCACAAAATTTGAAAGGTTAAAGTATAGTGGACCAAAAATACATTGCGACTGACATTGAAGCCTGCAAGCACACCACAATTATACTGGCTACGTGATGCAACTTCACATGCAGAAGACTCACGTACAAGTGGATGAAGTCACACATGGCCAATGGCCATGCCGGTCTGTAGGCGCTGGGGAGTAGTAAGGATTTTTGGAAAATGCATAAACCCCCTTGAATATTATATTTCACTGCAAAATTCAAAACATACTGCTCAAAAGCAGTATTAAGCAAACGCTTTTGATATTACAGACTACATTCTTCATCCTTATTTTCAGAGCACGAAACAGGGAACATAATATTGTCACATTATAGTACATAAACTCAAAACACTTCAACAGTGATTTTATTTCTAAAAACCACCACTTCCATCTAGATGTGACCTCACCCCACCCCATCCAAACAGTAGACTCCAAGCAAAACCTTAATAATAAACACCAAGTGCTCATCACATCACCCATCACTCACCATTTTGCCTCATGCCATCGAGGAATAACTTAGATATATAGTCATAAATAACTACAAAATGCACTACCTATACACATCCTCTAACCAAACTAATGCATGAAAGTTGCACCCCCAAACCATAACACTAGTAAATGCAAAAAGCAGGTGAACAAAACGTATTTAACAAGTCCTCCTATAAGAACTTGAACAATAAGCAATGATTGGCAGTGATTGGCAGTGCCACAAAGGTGCACACTTTTTGGCTGGGGTAGGTGATGCGTCATACATCTGCGCTGTATGGGCAGACCTCGTTCGAGGTCAGATGGGGACACTGGTTGTGTAGAATGAGATGGGGAAGAGGTAGAATGTGGTGGAGAGTGGCTGCTGCTGGTGGTGGCAGTAGGATGCCTCTGTGTGCTGGGCAGAATACATAAATGTCCGTGTTGAAGGGATCATGTATGTGCCTCCAGTGCACTTAACACTGCAACATGTCCATCAGCTATGAGGACTGTGAAATGTCCAACAGCATGGCTTATGTGGCGTATGGAATGTCTGTTTGCTCTGTGTTCTGTCTGCCATGTCAACCATGCACTGCCTTTGCAGAGAAGCCTATCTTAGTGCATCTGAAGACAATGAAAAATGGCAATGCTATATTTCTTTGCAAAGCTAAGACCAACTGTCCTATATTTTCTGATAGATTTTGGACAACCTACATAATTGCTTCGACTGACACTGGGCATTGGTCAGCATGTGCACATGATCAGCCTCCAATGCAGAGATTCTTTAGGACAGGATTTGCTAAATTTGTGTGAGCGTGTTGCTGCTGTTGTTGTCACCAACATTTGTTCATGGTGCTTTCCTTTGGTTGAGTCTTCCACTGCAAAAAGATTACAGAAAGAAGGATCAGGCCATGTGTCAGGCATCAATACATCGTCTTCTTCACCCCTTTCTTTCTTGGGTACATGTGAAGTTGACTGTGGAAGGAGAGCTGAGCTAATTGGAAATGAAAGGGCATAATGACAGTGGACATTCCACTTTGGTCTTGTTGGACATAAATGCTGTGGCTATTGCTGTGGAAGTGGTGTAACGTGATACTGTGACCTGGTGCATGTGAAAAGTGCAGTAGCTACAGGTCCTGATGCAGGCCAGGCTGGAGTTGTCGTGGAACTCAATATGTGGGTTTTGGTAGGGCTGATGGTTCTACCTGTAGTTATCTCAGCAATGGAAGTGCTTCTGGCAGGGAGAGTGGTTGTCTCTGTGGTGTTTGGGGTAGGACAGGTAGCTGTGGTTCTCTTAGCAGGTGGTGGATCACGGCTTCTAGAGGGCTGCTCCGTATCCTCTTCTACCATGTCACCTGCAAGTACTGGAGTGGTGTATAAATTATTGAGGTTTTAAAAAATATTATGAACATGCTTGATGCAACAGGTTATTCACAAGTTTGATGTGTGACATAGTTCGTACATCTACGAAGAAATATGTATGTATGTACCTTAACAATGTACAACACACATTTTAGTTATTTACATGAAATAATATTTATCATGTTATTCCCTTTTGATTTCTACTTACAAAGATGGACCTTCTAACTGGATATTTACTCCCTTGTTGGGGGACACAATATATGTTGGCTTCCAAATTTATAATTTCGATTTTAGAGTCTAACTTTCGGATTATCCACCAGTACAGTTCCTAAGTAATGTTCCACAATACATATGTATGTAAAGGTACATTGATGTGACATTTATTTCTGATGAGTCACTTTATTTACTCTTTGCCTTATGAGCATGTGGGTCAGCAGTCTATATAGAACAAGTGTACATGTATGAGAAGTGTATGTGAGCCACTTATCTGGTTCCTCTACTCCCCTTGCTTCTGCTGCATGTCCCGTTCCCTTGTTGCTGGTGATATTGATGATGGCCCTGATCTGATCTTCTCAGCAGCTCAGGTTGAGCGATGATGCTGATCCTTCTCATACGGCCACTCTTTGATATCTGTGTTTTGCAAGTAATACCAGTACATGATGTTTAAGTTCTTGGAAAATTTATTTATTTAAAGTCCTCCGATGTACAGGGGTATTGCACACTTTCTGGGTCATCCCTTGCCGTATTTTACCTCTCACTTGTACTTTTTTCTGCATATAGGGCCAGACGTGCAAAGCATTTTTGAGTTCGCAAACGGCCCGATTGGGAGAACTGGGCCGCTTGCAACCTAAAAAATGCTTTTTTCAATTTACAAACCTCAAATTGCGATTCGATTACAGAATCACAATATGGGTTTGCAACCCAGTACCAATTTGGTATTTGGAAGGTGTTAAACCTGTAAGACTTAGGGTGGTCTTCCCCCAAACGTTTCTCTTCACCACTCCTAATTCTTTTGCTGATCTCGTTTTTGCCGGCCATTAGGACTCTGCGTACTTTACCACTGCTAAACGGTGCTAAAGTGCTTGCACCCTCTCCCGAAAACCTAATGGAATTGGCTTATACCCAATTGGCACATTTAATTTACTTGTAAGTCCCTAGTAAAGTGGTACTGCATGTACCCAGGGCCTCTAAATTAAAAGGCTACTAGTGGGCCCGCAGCACATGTTGAGCCACCCACTAAAGTAGCCCTTTAAACATGTCTCAGACCTGCAATTGCAGCCTCTGTGTGTAGTTTTAAACTGCCATTTGGACCTCGCATAATAAACCTTTTGCAAGGCCCAAATGTTCCTTTTTAATGGGTATAAGTTACCCCTGTGGTACGGCCTGAACAGCCCAAAGGGCAGGGTGCAGTGAAATTAAAAAGCAGGACATGTACTTTTAGGTTTTTCATGTGCTGGTAGTGAAAAACTCTTACATTTGTTTTTCACTACTGCAAGGCCTGCTTCTCCCATAGGATAACATTAGAGTTACCTTATTACATTTAAAAAGTTGTAACTTCCAAATGGGAACTGTTAGAAATTGGGTTTCTGGTTATCAGAGTGTCGACCCTGTACAAGGAGGAACCACAATCCTAGTCAGGGTAAGTCAGATACACACTCATGGGCATATGTAGGAAAATTGTGGCGCAGGGCAGCAAGTCACCTTGCTGTGCTGCCCTGTGTCACAGGGAATGAGCAGGAAGGCGCGTATTTATCCAATAGACACATTCCTATCCTACATCCTTGCACTGGTGCCATTTTGGCAGCCTAGCGCCAGCGCAGGCACCCTTGCACCATGGTGCAAGGGTGCCTATGTTGTAGGCAGGATTGTTTTTGTACAGGGAGGGGCACCTTCCTTCACAACAATAATCCTGAGTCTTTTCTCTCTTTCTATGTGTTCTACGGAATGTAGCACACGTGGAAAAATGAAAAAACAAGGCGAAATAAGATATTTCTCCTCTTTACTCCTCTCCTGGGAAGGCGTAAGATTTTGGCGCATTCCCATGTTAACAAGTAATTGAAAATCTGGAAATGCATTAAAATCAATGCATCGCAACGCCCATGGAACGCCTTCCCAGGGCAGAGTAAGTCAACGCAGTGATTTCCGCTGTGTTGACTTACTCCAGATTTATGAAGCCACTCAGGGCCACACAAAGTGGCTTTGCGTCGCTTCATAAATCTGTTGTAGAGGTTTGCGTCGTGCATGTACCACATTGCGTGGTGCAAGCATGACGCAAACCTCTCATAAATATGCCCCTTAGAAATTACCTGTGCTTACCTTCTAGTAGCTTGGAACAGAGCAGTCAGGATAATCTAAAGAGGCAATCTGTAAAGTATTTGTGCAACACACATACACACAGTAACACAATGAAAACACCACAAAAAGACTCTACACAGGTTTAGAAAAAATAGATTATTATATTCTGAATAAAACAAGGTCAAAACGACAAAAGTCCAAGAAGTACAAGTCGAGATATGAATTTGAGAGGAATAAGTGTAAAAATAGCGCTTAGAAGCAAATAGCACTTTAGGAGTTACTTGAGGTTGTGCTAGACCAGAGCAAAGTCAACAGTTCAAGCCGACCGTGATGAAGCGCGGACCGGGGACAGGAGCACCACAGGCTCGGGGAACAGATACATTGATCCTGGTTGCAAACAGGAGATGCAGGGTTGATGGTTCGGTAAATGCATTGATGTCACTCCTGCAGTCGAGGTATGCATTGATTTCTCACACATGTTGATGGCGATGCGTTGGTTTCCGAAGAGGAGTATTAAAGCCGCGATGCGTTGATGCTGATGCACCAAGTTTCGAAGGGATGCATCAATCGTCCTTCAGCGGTGGCGGCGATGCGGCGGTTTCAGTGCCATTGCTCAGGGTTGCTCCACGCTTGTCAAAGGGATGCGAGGATCGTTTAGTTTAGTTTAGTTTTTATCATTTATAGAGCGCTTGGTTACACCACACAGTATGTCCCCGCGCTGAGACATCAGAGAATAAGGGGAGTTAAATTATTTGACAGATATTACAGGCCGCGTGGACTCCAAATCTGGATGTTTTTCTATTTGGCAAACATCCAGGTCTTTAGTTGTTTGCGGAATTTGCTTTCACATGACTCTATTCTTAAGGCCATTGGAAGAGAGTTCCATGTTTTTGCCGCAAGGTATCTGAAGGAGCGTGCTCCCATTCTTGCTCTGTATATCCTAGGTACCGTCACTAGTGCTTTCCCTGTGGATCTTAGGCTCCGTCCAGGGATGTATTTGGTTAGCAGTGGATGTAAATATTTGGGACCGTTCATATTGAGAATCCGGTGACAGTAACAGAGTGCTTTAAACGTGACTCTTTTGTCCACTGGGAGCCAGTGTAGTTTTGACAGGGCCTTACTCGTGTTGGCTCTTCTTGGCAGACTGAGCACCAGTCGTGCCGCTGCGTTTTGCACCCTCTGTAGGTTAGACAATCCTTTTTTGGTGGCGCCTAGATATAGGATATTGCCATAGTCCACTTGGGAGGTTATTACCGCATGGACTATTATTTTCCTGGCTTTTGCCGGTAGTAAATCTAGGATCTTTCTCATGACTTTCATGGCTCCATAGCATTTACCCACTACCTACCGAATCTGGCTTTCGAAAGTTAGTTCGGAATCAAACCATATTCCTAGGTTTTTTACCTCAGCTTTTGGGGTCGGTAATTGGCCTAGTGCCTCGGGCCACCACGCGGATGACCATATAGTTGGTGCCTTTCCTACATCATTACCTCTGTTTTATTCCCATTCAGCTTGAGGCAGTGGTTCATCATCCAGTCGGCCACCTCTTCTAGACATTTGGGGAAACGGATTGCTGCCTGATCCTCCTTTTGTGACAGCAGCACAATTAGCTGCGTGTCATCCGCATAGGAGACGATTGATACTTTATGTTGTTCTACTCGTTCCGCCAGTGGTCCCACATAGAGATTAAACAGAGTGGGACTCAGAATGGATCCCTGTGGGACTCCCTGGGTCAGAGGGATACTCTCCGATAGATATGTTTGTTGTGCTACTTTAAAGCTCCGCCCGGAAAGAAAAGATACCATCCACCTCAGAGCGTTGTGCCTGATACCACATGCATCAAGTCTTTGCAGGAGTAGCTTATGTGATACAGTATCGAACGCCGCACTGAGATCCAACAGGATCAGTGCGGCAGTATGACCTTCATCTGCAAATTGTCTCAATGCTTCAGTGGCTAAGAGAAGAGCTGATTCCGTTCTTCTGTGATGGTGGCGATGCGCCGGTCGATGTGGCAGTCCCCGAGATGCTGCTCGTGCCCCAAATGCGATGCACCGATTCTGCTCCCGCAACAGGGTTGATGCGCCAGTTACCGCATCCAGCAGACAGGGGATGCGTTGATCTCATTGGGGCAAGTATCTGGGTCCACTTCCAGTGAACTAGGCAGAGGAGCAAGGGGAGAAACTTTGATTTTCCTGAGTCTCAACAACAGGAAGCAAGCCAACAATCCCTTGGAAATCACTTTGGTTGTAAGGCAGAGTCCAGCTCTCCCTCAATAGGGTCATAGAGCAGCAGGCAGCAGGGTAACACAAGAGAAAAAGAGTCCTTCCAGGGCAGCAGTCCCACACAGTATCAGTCCTTGATGCAGCACAGCAGTACTTCTAACAGAGTTCAGTTACAGGTCCAGAAATGTCTGATTTAAGGGGGTCAAAGACCCAGTTCTTAAACCCATTTGTGCCTTTAAAGTGGGGATAGCTTCAAAGAAGGGTCTTTGAAATGCACAGAGGTCCTTTCTTCTTACAAGTAAACTAAATATGCCAATTGTGTATACACCAATGCTACTATGTTAAGGGGAGAAGCACATGCACTTTAGCACCAGTCAGCAGTGGTAAGGTGCTCAGAGTCCTAAGGCCAACTAAAAGAATCAACATAAACAGGAGATAAAAGGCAAAAAGTGTGGGGGAAGAGCACCTCAAGGATGCCAGAACTAATAGGAACAGGTGACCGGTTCCCGTTTGATGTCTTTGGAACTTGAATGAAAAATCCTCTCTTTTTTTGTTTGAATCTGTTTATTGTAGATAAGTTTCACCATCAACATCACATTTCTATTCACAATCAATTTTTCTTAGGTGCACGGTTCAAGGAACATATACGTATCCAACTTCTTATAACACCATTAGAGACATAGGGGTCGATTCCGATTCGGGCCGGAAAAAGCACCGACCGACTCGGATCCGGAAAAAATACCGACCGACACGTACCCGTGGCGCACGACACGCCAAGTACGATGCAAGGCGCGAAAAATCCGACCGACACGTACCGAAACAAAGTCGATCGACCGAGCCGCACGGAAAGCAGCAATCCGGCCGGAAAACACGCGAATCCAACCGACCGACACGCACCCGGAACAAATCCGACCGAAACGTACACGCGAACTCCAAACCGCAAAGTACGATGCAAGGCGCGAAAACCACGACCGAGTCGGACGGAGGACAAGCCGTACGACCGACACGCATACAAAACCGAGCCGAAGCAACACAATACACCGCGACCGACGCGTACGCAGCATAGAAAACTGCACAAACACAGCGTGAACGAAACGGAGAACACCGTACGAGACCAATGCAGGGTCCGACTCGGTCACAAGAACGTTTCCAACATACACAAACAGCACAAAGGAATAATCACCCAAAAAAAGGCCAAACAAGCAATTACCAAGCCAATAAATACTGGGGGTGGGGACAGAGAACAAAGACACACCCACAACTCCACCTATATAAAGGACACAAATCACTACCATGAGCCTTTGCAAATGCCATTCCACTGCCAGCACCCAAGAGAAAGCAACCACACACCCACAGCTCATCCCTCACACAAGCCACACACCATCAGCACACCAACAAATACCTACCTCACATACACCCAGCAAAACACACACTCACACACCCTCACCTGCACACCAACACACACATCACCCACCATAACCACCCATCACCATGCCCCCAAGAAGAATCCCAAGTTCCTAGATAGTGAATTGGAAGTCATGGTAGACGAGATCCTCAGGGTGGAGCCACAGCTGTTTGGCACACTGGTCCAACAGACCCCCATGTCGCAGAAAACCAAGATGTGGGAGAGGATCATCAACAGGGTGAACGCCCAATCACCATGTCGGCGCACAAAGACCGACATCCAGAACAGGTGGTATGACGTGCGCAGGAGGGTACGGGACATGCTGAAGAAAGACTACATCAACAGCCAACACACCGGCAGTGGCCCTCCTGCCAAGCCAATATACCTCAGGCCCTGGGAGGAGAAGGTGCGGGCCATCCTTCCGCCAGTGAGCGTATATGGACTAGAGGACATCCCAGAGCCTGGTGAGTACACAACAAATGTACACAATATACTGCCACAAAACACACACATCACTGTCAAGGGGAGAGTCAAACCATGCACTCATAGCAATTACACAGCAACCAGAACAGAATCATCCCAAAATGTGTATGTTAGTCAGATAAACACAACCCATGCCATCAAAAAAGTCACATCCAACTGTGCCAACACATGTACAAACACAACTACAACTAGGCAGTGGCACAAATAGAACTAACAAACACATCCAGACATGTAGCCACCACAACAACACCAACACACAGTGAAGACCACTCAAAGGAAGGAATTCTGTGTATGCTGGCCAAGTCAGTGTAGCCAATAGCATCATGGGAGTCGCAGTCACACATATTGCCCCCCACAACTGTCCCATCAACACCACCATGAACCATGCGCACATCACAGGGAGTGGAGAAGGACTCACAAGATGGCTGACACTGGCTACTGCTGTGGGGAGCACAAGGCCCTGCTGGCAACTGTGCACCAACAAACAGCAGGACACCACTGACTGACATCCTGAGAGACAACTTACACTCCCTGCAATGCAAGCACGTTCCATGGTGGGATATCTGGCTAGCTGGGTGGGAAGGGGGACTTGCAGCACTGACCATAGTCACAAGCACCTCCCCTCACACACCCCCAACACAAACTCCACAGAACCCACCTGGTAGAATGCAATGCCCCCCATCCTAACACAAGATCCCACAAAGAACCACCACCCTGGGTTATGTTGTGTGAAGCACAGGGACACTCTCGGGACTCTTAGCCAAACAACTGCCAGGACAACACTCCCAGCCATCCTGTCAGCACAGCCAGCCCACCCCACAGGGAAGCAGAGTCAAAAGGAAGGAAGCATGGGCATGCTGGGAAGGGGGAGGAGGCAATAGCATGATGGGAGTCGTAGTCACAGCTCTACATCACCCACCACATGGCCCAGCAAGCTCACACTCACGCATGCACATCCCACAGAGAGTGGAAAGGCCCATCAAAGATGTCTGACACTGTTGCTGTGTCGTGGGGAGCACAAGGGCATGCTGGGTACTGCACACCAACCAACAGCAGGACACCACTGTCAGCCATCTTGCCATTGCTCTCACACCCACACACACTGAACTCCACACAAAAGCAAGTAAGTATGGGAATGCTGGGAAGTGGGGTGGAGGCAATGGCATGATGGGAGTCGTAGTCACAGACATAGCTCACCTCCACAACTGTCCCATCAACACCACCCTGAACCATGCTCACATCACAGGGAGTGGAGAAGGACTCACAAGATGGCTGACACTGGCTACTGCTGTGGGGAGCACAAGGCCCTGCTGGCAAATGTGCACCAACAAACAGCAGGACACCACTGACTGACATCCTGAGAGACAACTTACACTCCCTGCAATGCAAGCACGTTCCATGGTGGGATAACTGGCTGGCTGGCTGGGTGGGAAGGAGGACTTGCAGCACTGACCATAGTCACAAGCACCTCCCCTCACACACCCCCAACACAAACTCCACAGTACCCACCTGGTAGAATGCAATGCCCTCCATCCTAACACAAGATCCCACAAAGAACCACCACCCTGGGTTATGTTGTGTGAAGCACAGGGACACTCTTGGGACTCTTAGCCAAACAACTGCCAGGACAACACTCCCAGCCATCCTGTCAGCACAGCCAGCCCACCCCACAGGAAGCAGAGTCAAAAGGAAGGAAGCATGGGCATGCTGGGAAGGGGGTGGAGGCAATAGCATGATGGGAGTCGTAGTCACTGATATTGGTCACCCCCACAACTGTCCCATCAACACCACCCTGAACCATGCTCACATCACAGGGAGTGGAGAAGGACTCACAAGATGGCTGACACTGGCTACTGCTGTGGGGAGCACAAGGCCCTGCTGGCAACTGTGCACCAACAAACAGCAGGACACCACTGACTGACATCCTGAGAGACAACTTACACTCCCTGCAACGCAAGCACGTTCCATGGTGGGATAACTGACTGGCTGGGTGGGTGGGAAGGAGGTCCGGCTGTCAACCAAACACAACCAATGCAGACCATGTTCACACCCCAGAAAATACATAGAAATGCCCAAATAATGCAGGACAATGTGCCACACCAATATCAACCCCTGACTGTGACGACTCAGGACAATGCAATGTACAGGCCCGCACCCAGAGGCACAGTCACAACTGTCATGTGTGTCAACCATTGATGCCTGCAGAAACATGACATACATTGTTTGTGTCTCCCAAAAACAGGTGATGATGGGGACACAGCAGCAGACGCTGAGGAGTCCCAGTCCCAGGCTCAAGAGGATGCCGAGCTCACTGGCGTCGTACAGCCTCTGTCCTCCTCGGACGATGAAGAACAACCTGGCACATCCGGTGCAAGTCAACATGCACCACCAGCAGGACCACCAGCTGCAGCACCAGCAGGACCACCAGCTGCACCCCCTGCACCCACCCCTACAACGACTGTCACCACGAATACCATCCCTGCCGACATGGACAGAATAAGGAGCAACACCAGCACAGTGACCCTGGACCAACCTGGGGCCATGGACACCACCACCAACCCCCAAGGTGGACCAGGGTTATCTGTGCGTGCCACTGCACACACTGCACATGTCAGCAGGGGTGGTGGGAGGGGTGGGAGACAGAGGTCGCTGCTTGCAGACGTTGCTGGTGTGCATGATGACCCACAACTGGTACGCATAGCTGATGCGTACCAGTCCAGCACCGGAGAGCTCAGCCAGGTAGTGGGGCTCCTCAGAGACATTAAACAGCAGCAGGCTGCCCATCATGCCCGCTTGGACTCCCACATGTCCCACGTGGAGTCACACATGTCCCGTGTGGACTCACACATGTCCCGCGTGGAGTCCAAGTGGGATGCACTGCATGAGATGACGGCGGTGCACAGGGACATTTTACAATGCCTCCGCCAGATGAACAGCAACCAGTCTACACCTCCCTGGGTGCCAACAACATCTGGTGCCGAACAAACTGCAACTGCCACAGGGAGGGAGGAGGACTCTGGCGGAGAGTCCCCTGCACCGCAGCAGCCTGCACTTGAGGGCCCCCCAAGAAGAGGGGTCGTCCGAGGAGGGAAAAGTGAGAGGCCGATGGCCAAGAGCAACTCCCAGGAAGCCTGAAGCTGTTCTGGATGTTCGCCTTTGTGCACAGACTGTTCACCCTGTTGACGGCAACACTACTCCCACACATTGCATGGGGAGTACAAGTTGGACCAATGTGTCAGACAACTGTGGCCCCGATACTGGGGATCCTGTCTACCCGGACTTTCAATTCACCTAGGAACTTGGGATTGCAAGATTCATGTACAGCACAACCCATCCTATGCACTATTAACACAAATGTATCACAATAAACACACTAATACACCATACTTGCCTCTGTCGTGATTCCAACGTGGGTGCTGTTATGGGGATGATGAACTGCAAAATTACACTGTGTATGTGAACTGCAACAGCAAGGACAACACAGGCATGTGAGTACAGGCAACGTGACACACATGAGGGAGACACACCACCAGGGCTACACGACACATACACACCTAGGCCATCTGACTCATTGCCTACACTGATGTTGCCAGGGAAGACGGTGCAATGCACAGACACCACACCCATTCCCAGTTGTAGTCAAGTAGCCCACAGGTGCAGTAAGCAAATGGCAGTCAAAAGTGTGACCACAGACAACGCACATCACAAAGTGAAGCACAGGTTTATTACACAGTTGCAACATGCCGTAACCACTACAGATGCAAGGTAACCCCACCTGGCAGCGGGCACACAGTCAACAACTGTAGACGGAAGGAAGTCCATGGGTGTGGCGCACATCAACTGTAGGGACACAACAGCTACCAGCCTGGATGTGCAATCACGTCGTCGGTGGACACAGTTGACCAAACGAATCTGAAAGTACCCTGTGAAGGACAGAAATGACACACAGTCAAAAGCAATGGAGTACAGGACAGAACAGCAAAACACATGCACAATACATGTTACAAGATACCCACCCAGAACCAAGTTAGCATGTCAACACTGTTGGGGAGTACAGCCCACCTGTCACCACACATCGCAACACACATCCAGTCAAGTGGCCCATGGACACACTCCAACAGCACCAGAGCACCACCCACACATCATGCCAACTCACATCATTGACATGACACCTCAGGATACTCACATTCAGCTAAAGAAGTTGGTGATGAGCTGTGTGCGGACATCACCATCACCATCATCATCATCATCATCACTGGCATCGTGGTCCAGGCCAGGATCCTCCACAGGTGGCGGATGTTGGTCATTGTCATCCTGGATGAGAGGCAACTCCTTCCGCACTGCCAGGTTGTGGAGCATGCAGCAGACGATGATAATCTTGCACACTTTCGCAGGGGCATATGGGAGGGACCCTCCGGTCTTGTCCAGGCTGCGGAAGCGGCTCTCCAGGAGACCAAAGGTCCGCTCAATCACTCTCCTGGTCCGACCATGTGCCTCATTGTAGCGCATCTGGGCAGGTGTCACAGGGTTCCTGAGGGGTGTCAGCAACCACGGCATGTTGGGGTATCCCGAGTCACCTACGGACAGACAAGTGCACATTAGCTGACTTGGAAAAGTGGGCGGAATACTACAGATCAGATCACACACAATGGCACAAAGTCAGTACACACCGACAAGCCAGGCACGCTGGTTCTGCATCTGTGCCATCATCCTGGGGATGCGACTACTCCTCATCACAAAGGCATCGTGTGCTGAACCAGGGAAACGGGCACACACGTGTGTGATGGTCATGTCTGCAAGACACACCACCAGTGCATTGACCGAGTGGTAGTGCTTGCGGTTCCTGTAGGCCTATTCCTGGGCCTGTGGTGGTACCAAAGCCACATGTGTCCCATCAATGGAGCCAATTACATGCGGCATCCTCCCCAGGGCATAAAAGTCACTCTTCACGTCAGTGAGTCGTCGCAGTCTAGGGAAATAGATGTACCGGTTCAGGAAGAGCAACATTGCCGCCAAAACATCGCGGAGCACACGGCTGAACATGGTCTGTGACATCCCACCAGCAGTCGCCACAGTATGTTGGAAGGTACCAGTGGCAAAGAAGTGTAGGGCTGCCATCACCTTCACCTTGGGGGTCAGCGCTGTAGGATACGGCCGGCCAGGCTGCAAATGTGGGGACAACTGCACTGCCAAATCCTCAATCAGCTGCCTGGTGAAGCGGTACCGTCGGATGCTGTCCCGTTCCACCATCGTTGCCAGGTCTGGGAATGGCCGATGGACAGCAGGAGCCCTGCAGTGCAGAGGAGAAGTAAGCAAGATTGTCAGTCACCCCACATATGCGGCATTGAACACACTCAAGATCCCAACATACATCATTATGAGGCACAACTACATGAAGTGTGCAGTACCGGAAGGACATGTATGGTACATACATGGCCAACATCTGTCAACACGGTCCAACAGGTGGCATCAATTAGTCCCAGGTTGGCCCATTGGATATCATGAGGCCGTGTCACAGTTCCCATCTCCTGCTGCCGTGTCACAATAACCCCCACAGTGACATGTGAGGACAGATGTGCCCCAGGCACCACAGCTCAACGACAGGTACATTCCCAGGGACCCTGTAATGCCACATGGACACTGGCATTACATGGAGTATCATGTATACACCACAGCAAAACAACCATGACCCCCACAGGTAGTGGCCCCACTTGCCACGGCAGGACAGACATGGACGTCTGTGACACACACGTACAACATCAGAGTCCATGCACACACAACGTGGATGTGGAGACTGTCTCCCATTGTGCACATGAAATCAGAGACATTGTAAACACCACATGCACAAAGACTGTGGAGGACCATCACTATTGTGCCACTGGGACACCCTGGCTCAAACATACCGTCCCACATGGGACTCACGGGGTATGTGACATGACATACACATACACCACTGTGAAATGTGACCATGGCACATGCACAGATATGAACAGTTGCACATCACAGTGGTCACGTACACGTAACACCCAGGATCCTGTCCCCATGAACACGTGCACAGCCTGGGGGTGGCTGCCCACAGGTGACACCCACAGGACAACATGTACACCAACATACACACAATAGGAAATGCAGCCTTACATGCCTTATGATAAAGTTTGGACAGGCTGTCGTGATGTAGGTGTGCCCCTCACTCCCTGGGAGCTATCTGTGGCTGGCATATGTCCATCTGAGACAGGCATGCTGACATATGCCAGTCACATGTACAGTGATGCGTTGAACAGCAATGGACCGGTCGGTGCCCCCGGCCGGCCCATTGCATTCAATGTGTGCGGGTACGCGTTGTACCCCTGTGCGCGTTGAACTGCAATGGACCGATCGGTGCCTCCGGCCGGCCCATTGCTTTCAATGTGTGTGGGTACGCGTTGTACCCCTGTGCGCGTTGAACTGCAATGGACCGATCGGTGCCTCCGTCCGGCCCATTGCTTTCAATGTGTGCGGGTACGCGTTGTACCCCTGTGCGCGTTGAACTGCAATGGACCGATCGGTGCCTCCGGCCGGCCCATTGCTTTCAATGTGTGCGGGTACGCGTTGTACCCCTGTGCGCGTTGAACTGCAATGGACCGATCGGTGCCTCCGGCCGGCCCATTGCTTTCAATGTGTGCGGGCACGCGTTGTACCCCTGTGCGCGTTGAACTGCAATGGACCGATCGGTGCCTCCGGCCGGCCCATTGCATTCAATGTGTGCGGGTACGCGTTGTATCCCTGTGCGCGTTGTACCGCAATGGACCGATCGGTGCCTCCGGCCGGCCCATTGCTTTCAATGTGTGCGTGGTACGCGTTGTACCCCTGTGCGCGTTGAACTGCAATGGACCGATCGGTGCCTCCGGCCGGCCCATTGCTTTCAATGTGTGCGGGTACGCGTTGTACCCCTGTGCGCGTTGAACTGCAATGGACCGATCGGTGCCTCCGGCCGGCCCATTGCATTCAATGTGTGCGGGTACGCGTTGTACCCCTGTGCGCGTTGTACCGCAATGGACCGATCGGTGCGCACCCATTGACAATGGGCTTGCCTGGCAACGGACGCGTTTTCGAATTTCGAACGAGTCGGTTGCTGGAAAATCAGTTGGTCACCCACTACAATGTTGCAAAATCATGTATGTCATGAAGTTGAAGATTTGAAGGATGCTGTGGGCGTGTTTTGGTGCTGCTATTCCATGGATTGGCCAGATTCAGAAGATGCAAACGACTTGGACCTATCACTTTGGACACAAGGGACAGTATCTGCCTCTCCAGCACATATATATTGCTGGCTGTTCCCCTGAGAGCCCACTTGCCTGCACTACATGCTCCAAGACGACATCTGCCACTGCACTGCTGCTGTCTCTGCCCCTCTGGACCCTGCAATGGCACGTACTGTGGAGAGAGCCCCAGCCTTCAGCCTTGAAGAGAACCAGGCCCTGCTGGACAGCCTACTTCCACAGTACAGCAAGCTGTATGGGACACCAGGGGAGCAGGTGAGTGTTCTGTGCACTGCCTTTCTGAATGTGCATTTTGTCTGACTAGCAAGGCTGAGAGTCTGCACGCCACTGGCTAGCAGGCTCACTGAGTAGTTGTCACCCCCCATAGTGTGTAGTGACTTGCACTGGACAGGTATGGTGCAGTGACAGTGCATTTGAACATGGTTTTACTTCCCATGCAATGATACCATGTAGTGACGTCTGGCAAACTGTCCATGGTCAGCTTTGCACTGCCTGTGTACATCATGTGCCCCTGTGATTGAGACATGTATATACAACTGTGTCATGCACGGATATGTTGCATGTGTGGTAATGGCCTTTTCACTTTGTCATCCTGACAGGTTAATGCCCATTGGAAGCAGGAGATCTGGAAGGACATCGTCCGGGCCGTCCGGTCCGTGGGGGTCTACAAGCGCCGGATCCGCAACTGCCAGAAGAGGTGGCAGGACCTTCGGGGCTGAACCCGGAGGATTGCACGGGTCCAGCTGAAGCTGTCGCCTCCTCGCAGGAGGGGCGGAACACGGACCCTGACCCCCCACATGCTCCAGATCCTGGCGGTGGTCTTTCCAGACCTGGATGGGCAGCTGAAGGCCAGACAGCAGCAAGGAGGGGGTGAGTCAAAGACTGCACTGTGAACTCTGTATTACATGCTTTGTGCCCTCCTCTGGCCTGGTTCAACTGCCACAGTGCAGCAGTCATGTTGTCCAGGAGCCATGTCCCTCTATTGTGCACTGCCCACTGCTCATCTGATACCCAGGTGTGGCCCTTACAGTCAGGGAATTGTGTCACTTGGGACTGTGTCCTTGCAGTTTGCTTCACTAAAGGTGGGGGACAGCATCTGTTTCCCTAACTCTGTTGTGGGCATCATGGGTGGGTCCATTGTTCACACAACGCCTGGGTTTGGACATGTGATCTGCGTGTTGCTTTGATATGCGGTCCACTTGCTGAGCTGAGCCACCACATGTGCCTGGGGTATGTGGCACACGCCCATGCAGCGGGTGGGAACAATGTTTGTGCCCCAGGAGTGTGCAGATTACGTGTGTCACACATACATAGCCAGCTATCCACTGTCCAGGGCACATCCCTCATTCATGTGGAGCAGGACAGTCATGCCTACTCCAGGCCATGCAATGCACTCTGTACTCCCACTCCGTGTATCAGCTGACACATTGTGCACAGTGATTTGACCCCTCCGGTGTCTGCCTCTGTGTCAGTGTGCTGTGGATTAGTTGCCAGGACTGCTGGGGTGTTTCTTGGTAGGGGCTCAGCATGCCCCTGGAGATGTGACCATAGGAGACGATACTTGTGTGTCAGATAGGTGTTTGATCAGCTGCCCGTGCAGACTGGGGTATGCGAATGTGATGTTCAGGCAGCTGTTCCCCATTCACAGCAAATTGTGAGGGTCTCAGGTTCAGAGGGTAGTGTCACAGGTCTCCCATATGTCCAATAGGTGTGACCTGGACAGATGAGGGTTGAGATGATGTGTTGTGTGGGGGATGTACATGTGCACTTGTGCAGCTCCAGGACTTGCATTCCCCATGACCTACTATTGTGACACAGTGCATAGTGTTGTTGTCTGGCTGCCAAGTCATACATCACTGAGACAGTGATGTATGACTTAGCAGTCATGCCTCTGCCATGGCATGTGTCAACTTATTTGTGGTCCTGCAGGGGAGTGACATGTGCTACATGCACACCATAGTGGCGCTGGCTATCAGGACATGGGTGCATCATGGTGTCTGTCGCTGGTATGCATCACATGCATTTCCTATTTGACTCTGGGCATCCCTTTCATCCGGAAACCTGTACTCACTCAGTGGCAAGAGCTGTGATGTGTCCACACCGTGTCCTCTGCACTGTCCAACTACTGTGTACTTGGTGCATGTGTCCACACTGGGGTGTTGCAATCCAACAGACACCAGACAGATGGGTGCAAGGCCATGTGGGATGTGAGTGCCATGCTTGGCATCAGACTGACAATTGGCTTCTCCTGTTCAGTTAGGGCACTTTTAGCAATGTACAACTAATGATGCCAGGGCTTGCTCTGTGATGTGCTGTGCTCACAGTGGTGTGTGCGTTTGGTGCAGGTGACTGATGTCTGTCTGTTTCCCCATTGTTTGCAGATACATCCACGGCCACGGAAGGGGACAGCTCCACGGACCAGGAGGAGCCAGAGAGCCAGACTGGGTCAGCAGCCGAGGAGTGGTCGGAGGGACCCAGTGGCACGGAGGGCGAGGGGAGCCACACCGAGGAATCCTCAGCACCATCCACCTCAGCTGAGGACCAGAGCAACTCGGAGGATGACTCCCTTGTGGAGGCGGGTGTCAGCAGCCACCACACCCCAGCTAGTGTTGCTGTCCCCGCCACCACCAGCACCACCACCGCCCTCCCATCGGCTCCCATTCCCAAGGTCCGTGGAGGCTCCCATGTTCGGGAGCGTGTCTCCTTTGGCCCAGGCACCGCACCCCCTGCCCCTGTGTCCCCTGCTGCCCTGAGTGAGGAGTCTGTGTACCTCCTTCGCCAGCTCCATGTAGGGCAAACAGCCATGCTGAGTGTCCTCCATGCGCACACCGCACTGTTGACTCAGCTGGTGTCGTTCATGGAGGGCATCTCATCGGGCATGTCTGACCTACAGAGGGGCAACAGGTCCATGGACTCCTCCCTGACGGCAGCAGTGTCCCTCCTCAGACAGTCCCTCACCCCTCCTGCCTCTGCTCCATCCACACTCCCCAGCACCTTGCCCGTCCCAAGCACACACACACCGGCACAGGCACACACCAGCACACACACATCCAGCACACAGACACACACGCCACAAACTAAACGCACACGCACGCACAGTCAGGGGACTGAAACCAGACTCACAGGGGATGGGGCCCTGGTACACACACACGCATCCACGGGCACTGCACAGTCCTCAGTTGCCTCTCCCTCCAAAGCACCCTCCCTTGCCTCACCTGCAACCCCAAAGACCCAGCGCCTCTTCCTCAGTGACCTCGGCCTCTTCCCCTCCGATCCAGCTGCCCCAGCATCCAGGGGGAAGAGGAAGCCCCCACACGGAGCAGAGTGCCCTTCGCCCCCGGACACCCTCCCCCAGGCGCAGACAGACTGAGGCCCCCACCCGCAAGTCCCCCGGAGTGGTAAGAGCAAGACCCCGCCGCCGCCCTGCAGCTCAAGCACCAGGTCACCTTCCTCCATCCCTCAGGCCCCCACTCCACAGGTGCCCCCGCCACACCCTGCCCCAGGTTCCCCCACCCACAGATATACCATCCCCAAGAGGCTCCGGCCTTCTCCCCCTGCCACTTGCTCTCCCGGCACCACACCCCCGCTGCGCTTGTCTGTGCCACTGATGTGGTGAGGGTGTCCTCCCCCTCTGTCCAGCCCACCTTGCCTGTTCCCCATTCTCCTCCCCTGGTGGTAGGCACTGCAGTGGAGTCCACTACCACCCTGTCTGACTAGGGCACTGCAGTGGCGGACCTGTCCACTCCATCTGCAGGGTCCACTGCAGTCGTGCCGGCACCCACAACATCTGAGCCATGCCCCCCAGTTGTGCCGGCACACACCATGTCAGACACCTCCACTGCAGTTGTCAGTGGCTCTCCAGCACCCACCACCCCTTCCCTGCTTCCTCCTGGTGAGCCCTGATCCTGTCCCTGTGGTGCCTGGCCTACCCCCCGGTTGCCCCTCCTAGTGGATTGTCCCTGGTTTTGTGCAGGCATGTGTAGGGTGGCATCTGCCACTGTCACCCACTTGTGACTTTGTTGATGGACTGGCCATTGGCCTTTGTTTATGTTCTACCGGACTTCTACTTTTAATGCCACATATGCTGAATAAAGCAACTTTCTGTTCTCTAGTGCTTTTGCTTCTGATGTACATGATGTTGATGATGCTAACAATGCCCTTGCTGCAGTGATGGTGATATTTGGTCTCATGATAATGAAGTGTTACTGTGCAGGAACCCATGTGGTCCAGGGGTTATGTGTCCTATCCTATGGTGTATCCATGTCATCCATAGCAGCATCTGAGGGTGTCATGTGTTCAGTATTTGGCAATGAGATTTCCTACTTAGATTGGCAACTTCACATCTGTGGCTTCCACCCCTGCACATCTGTTGTGCCTGCCATTGTTCTATTCGTCTACTTCCCTGACCGTGTGGCCATCTCCAGTGAACATGCAGGTTTGGGCATCAATGGGGAAGGACTCATCTGTGTTGTCAGTGCAACATTGCTATACAAGTGTGTTGGATCTGTGCTGATGATTCCGTTGGCACTTCCATGACCAGGCTGATGGGACGGGAGCCCTCATTTGTTGCTAATTGTTGATTGTGTGTCCCATTGCTGCCATGGTATGGTATCTGTTCGCCTCACATCTGCAGTCTCCACAGGGTATCTGCATGTGTGTGCCCATTGGTGCAAATATGTGGGTCTGCATTCGGATGGTCACTTCTGTCATTGTGTCATTGATGATTGTTGACGGTGTCAGCCCCCATGGGTGTTGTTTGTCTGCACATGGCCAAAGTTATGTCTTATTTGCACTGCAGGATTTGGCTCCCCCAATTTATGTTGCAATGGGACACATACACTACTTTGCCACTGATGTGTTTGTTGTTCTGTGACCAGGAATCATCCATGCAGTTTGGCAGTTGCACCTCTTACTTTGTCAACACTTGCCTTTTGGTCACTGTGATGATGGGGGTTTGGACCCCATTGCCACAATGTTCAAAATGTGCTGCAGCTATGGACCCCACACTTGCCTTTTGGTCACTGTGATGATGGGGGTTTGGACCCCATTGCCACAATGTTCAAGATGTGCTGCAGCTTTGGACCCCACACTTGCCTTTTGGTCACTGTGATGATGGGGGTTTGGACCCCATTGCCACAATGTTCAAAATGTGCTGCAGCTATGGACCCCACACTTGCCTTTTGGTCACTGTGATGATGGGGGTTTGGACCCCATTGCCACAATGTTCAAGATGTGCTGCAGCTATGGACCCCACACTTGCCTTTTGGTCACTGTGATGATGGGGGTTTGGACCCCATTGCCACAATGTTCAAAATGTGCTGCAGCTATGGACCCCACACTTGCCTTTTGGTCACTGTGATGATGGGGGTTTGGACCCCATTGCCACAATGTTCAAGATGTGCTGCAGCTATGGACCCCACACTTGCCTTTTGGTCACTGTGATGATGGGGGTTTGGACCCCATTGCCACAATGTTCAAAATGTGCTGCAGCTATGGACCCCACACTTGCCTTTTGGTCACTGTGATGATGGGGGTTTGGACCCCATTGCCACAATGTTCAAGATGTGCTGCAGCTATGGACCCCACACTTGCCTTTTGGTCACTGTGATGATGGGGGTTTGGACCCCATTGCCACAATGTTCAAGATGTGCTGCAGCTATGGACCCCACACTTGCCTTTTGGTCACTGTGATGATGGGGGTTTGGACCCCATTGCCACAATGGACATGGCCTGCTTGCGTTGTGTGTGCCACACACATATTTGTGTGGCACATGTGCTAGGGGGTCACATTGTATGTTAGAAGTCATGTTCGGTGTTGTAGGCATTTGACACAGTCTACACACGCTTGTCATGGTGTTGGGGGGATGTCTTCTTCTTGCATTCCCTAGGTTGTGGTGTGCTGGTTGTGCCATGCATTGTCCATCCTATGGGTGGGGGTGGTAGTGGTGGTAGGCATCCTGCCCCCCCTGGGTGAGGGTGGTAGTAGTGGTGGGCATCCTGCCCCCCTGGGTGAGGGTGGTAGTAGTGGCAGGCATCCTGCCCCCCTGGCTAAGGGTGGTAGTAGTGGTAGGCATCCTGCCCCCCTGGGTGAGGGTGGTACTAGTGGTAGGGCATCCTGCCCCCCTGGGTGAGGGTGGTAGTAGTGGTGGGCATCCTGCCACCCCTGGGTGAGGGTGGTAGTAGTGGTGGGCATCCTGCCCCCTGGCTGAGGGTGGTAGCTAGTGGTGGGCATCCTGCCCCCCTGGCTAAGGGTGGTAGTAGTGGTAGGCATCCTGCCCCCCTGGGTGAGGGTGGTAGTAGTGGTAGGCATCCTGCCCCCCCTGGCTAAGGGTGGTAGTAGTGGTAGGCATCCTGCCCCCCCTGGGTGAGGGTGGTAGTAGTGGTAAGCATCCTGCCCCCCTGGCTAAGGGTGGTAGTAGTGGTAGGCATCCTGCCCCCCCTGGGTGAGGGTGGTAGTAGTGGTGGGCATCCTGCCCCCCTGGGTGAGGGTGGTAGTAGTGGTAGGCATCCTGCCCCCCCTGGCTAAGGGTGGTAGTAGTGGTAGGCATCCTGCCCCCCCTGGGTGAGGGTGGTAGTAGTGGTAGGCATCCTGCCCCCTGGCTAAGGGTGGTAGTAGTGGTAGGCATCCTGCCCCCCTGGGTGAGGGTGGTAGTAGTGGTGGCATCCTGCCCCCACTGGGTGAGGGTGGTAGTAGTGGTAGGCATCCTGCCCCCTGGCTAAGGGTGGTAGTAGTGGTAGGCATCCTGCCCCCCTGGGTGAGGGTGGTAGTAGTGGTAGGCATCCTGCCCCCTGGCTAAGGGTGGTAGTAGTGGTAGGCATCCTGCCCCCCTGGGTGAGGGTGGTAGTAGTGGTGGGCATCCTGCCCCCCTGGGTGAGGGTGGTAGTAGTGGTAGGCATCCTGCCCCCCTGGCTAAGGGTGGTAGTAGTGGTAGGGCATCCTGCCCCCCCTGGGTGAGGGTGGTAGTAGTGGTAGGCATCCTGCCCCCCTGGGTGAGGGTGGTAGTAGTGGTAGGCATCCTGCCCCCCTGGCTGAGGGTGGTAGTAGTGGTAGGCATCCTGCCCCCCCTGGGTGAGGGTGGTAGTAGTGGTAGGCATCCTGCCCCCCCTGGCTAAGGGTGGTAGTAGTGGTAGGCATCCTGCCCCCCCTGGGTGAGGGTGGTAGTAGTGGTGGGCATCCTGCCCCCCTGGGTGAGGGTGGTAGTAGTGGTGGGCATCCTGCCCCCCTGGGTGAGGGTGGTACTAGTGGTAGGCATCCTGCCCCCCCTGGCTAAGGGTGGTAGTAGTGGTAGGCATCCTGCCCCCCCTGGGTGAGGGTGGTAGTAGTGGTGGGCATCCTGCCCCCCCTGGGTGAGGGTGGTAGTAGTGGTGGGCATCCTGCCCCCCCTGGGTGAGGGTGGTAGTAGTGGTGGGCATCCTGCCCCCCTGGCTGAGGGTGGTAGTAGTGGTGGGCATCCTGCCCCCTGGCTAAGGGTGGTAGTAGTGGTGGGCATCCTGCCCCCTGGGTGAGG